>OZ022580.1:5079146-5352757 GCA_963669155.1 Arbacia lixula
ATGAACTTTCATGCTCAAAATCAGGAGATTGTTGTAAGTACTAAAGAGAAACATAAGGGGAATTTACCTAACAAATATAAATTAATGGCATTTTCATAGTCATTTCATGTTTGTTCGATGTCGATTTTTCATAACAGGGCTATGTGGAAGACCACTCCAGAAAAGGCAATTGAGCTATTCTATATAAACATCAATTAATATAGTAATCAACTATCCAACCAATCATAAAATCATATGATAACATGCACCGGTATACATGTGTGTACGCACTTGATACGTCAATCATAGGTTGTAAGAGTCACTGTTAGAAGAATACTTTCAGCGTCACCTCTGTCTGTGGAAGCCCCGGCTTGTCGCTGGAACGCCGCACTCCAGAATGAACGGGGTACGGACAGGCATACCTTTAAATTGGCATCTTCTAAATCATGTATAATAAAGGTACACGATTGAGATCGCGGTTCGTCGTTTGGTTGGTTGATATCATTGATCATTACAGCACCATTTGTACTGATTGGTCGATCGTGTAAATGTAATAGATTGATTGGCACCTCACTTCCACCGCCCCCTTCAATGTCTACCCCGCCCCCTCTCTGTCTCTCTCTACTTTTTCTCTCTTTCTCTGTCCGTCTGTCTCTGTCTGTATGTCTGTCTGTCTTCTCCGTCTGTCTGTCTGTCTGTCTCTCTATCTCTCTGTTTGGCTGTCTTTCTCTCTCTCCCTGTCTGGTTGTCTGTTTACCTCTTTCTCTGCCAATTAACATCTCTCTCTTTGTTTTCTCTCTGTCTCTCTCTCTTCTCTCTCTCTCTCTCTCTCTCTCTCTCTCTCTATCTCTCTCTCTCTCTCTCTCTCTCTCTCTATCTCTCTCTCTATCCCTCTCTCTCTCTCTCGTTATATATATGTATATATATCTTTCTTGATGTGTCTCTCCTTCTCTCCCCAATCGCTGATGTACCCCTTCTCTCTCTCTCTCTCTCTCTCTCTCTCTCTCTCTCTCTCTCTCTCTCTCTCTCTCTCTCTCTCTCTCTCTCTCTCGTTATATATATGTATATATATCTTTCTTGATGTGTCTCTCCTTCTCTCCCCAATCGCTGATGTACCCTTTTCTCTCTCTCTCTCTTTTTTTCTCTCTCTCTCTCTCTCCTCACTCGCTACCCCTTTCACCCCTCCTACTGCCTCCTCTTTCCTTTATATAATTATCTCATTGTGATCTAGAGCCTATCGACCTGTGTGTATTCACGTGAATTCCATGAAATTTTACCCCCGTGTCCTAGAAAAACATGTTTTTAATCCCACATAATGGTAGTGTGATATTACATTTGTTATCATTGTAAATAGAACCGAACCCGACACCTTTTATCTGGCAGCATTTCATAACCTTTGACAATGCTTGTTGTCCCTCTTACCCCCCCTCCCCCCCCCCTCCCCCCCTCCCCCTTCCCCCTTTTTTTCTTTTTCATTATTATGGCTTGAGTTCTAACAATCATAGTGCATTGATATATGAATTAGATATCATAACTTCATCTTCGTGTTCTAGAAAAACAAGGTCTTAATCTCCAATGTGATTAAGTTTAAACATCATAATTGCCCTTGTAAATGGGCCGAGCCCGTAAAATGCCAGACACAATGGTCTGGGAACTGTAAATGTCGCTATCAATCTTCATACCGACCCGTAATGTCACTTTGTAAAATGATATAGCTTTGGTTCACATTGAGCTATGACTATTTCACACCTGATTGGGCCCGTTGGGATAAATTTCTTTACAGCCGCTGCAGGCATGGTACTAACCTGGATTCGACAAAATAAGAGTACCGTGCGGGCCCTGCAGAATTATGAAGGCAGTGTCTGTTACACCCAGTGTTGCCGGGCCCTTCCCCATATCCCTTATGTCCAGAAATCGCACCATTTCGCCGGGAGAAGCAGAGTTCACGCGGCGCACACTCATCATGTTCGTGCGCGTGGATATGTGATGTAAGCATAAGCAGTGCTTAAAATTTACAGATAATGAGTATGATGAAGCCCTTCGGCTGCTAGCATTGGAGGAATAGTCCACCCTAAAATTAAGTTGGTTCAATAAATGCAGAAGAAATGAAAGAAACATATTAGTGAAGATTTGGTGAAAATCCGTCAAAAGATAAGAAAGATGTGATCTTTTTATATGCTAAATTTGTGACGTTACGTGCGTAGTTCTCTCCTGTGGTCACACTCTAAAACCCATATGTGAAAAAGCCCCCCCCCCCTCTCCTCCCCTCAGTTTGAAGTACACGGCGGCACCTTTGAAGTGTACCTTAATCCGATTCTTCCAGAATATTCCCTACTATAGTTCGTCGCAGTTACTTCACTTCCATTATAGGGATATAAAAGCCAGAGAACAAATTGAATTCAACAAAAGCAGACAAATTAGAAAAGCAGATTTTGCAAAGGTTGGAGGAAAAACATCATAAAGAGGTAAGTTGTGTTTTGATATCAGAATCACCGAACCAAGTACATGTAACATTTTTTTTTTGTAAAACCTTTGCAAATGATGCTGTGGGTTAAGTCTGTTACACAAATGGAACACAGCAATTTGATGTCATTTTATGCGCCGATATCATTGTACATTGAGGTTAATGATCAAAATTCAGCGCTAGTAATCAAGATTTTCAGAAATTTATAGTTGTTCTTATAATACGTCTGATTTTCTCAAGCTTTGTCAATACACGGTTTTGTTGTTTTCTTTCTTGATTTTATTCAAATCATCTGATTATGAATATTTGATTCTCCTTTACTGTTGCATCCATAGAAATATAGGCCCGTGTCAGTTTGTCCAAACTCCTGAAATTGTTGAGCAACACACGGTAATTGAGCATTGTTTAAGGTTCATAAATGATAGTGAAGAGAGTGCAACTACAAAGTTGCTTTTTATTTCTTATTTCTAGTTGCTTTGCTGATTTGTGAGTTTTGTTTGTTATTAAACCACACGTCGACTTTATCTTCATGGCTATTTTGATATGGTTAGACAGCGATGCGTACACTATATACGGCTCTTTCTCCTGTGCAGACCAGTGGCGTAGACAGGTTCGTACACCTGGGGGGGATGACAGGGCTGCCAACGCTCGAGAGGGCGCGAAAGCGCCCGAGCGAGGGAGCGAAGCGACCGAGCCGGGGGGAGGATGTGGGAGGGGGGTGTCCCCCCTCCCACGGTAGGGAACTTTTGCAATTTTTAACTTGAAATCGTGCAATCTGATGCATGCTTAATGAGGTGAAATAACACACACAAGCGTGCACGCACACACACACATACTCTCTCTCTCACACACACACACACACACACACACACACACGCCCCCCCCCCCCACACACACACATACTACGCCTTAAATGGACAGTCATAGTTTCGACAAGATCTACACACCGTGGCATACGAGTACAGAATGTACTGACACATATTGCAGGGAGGGTTCGTAATGGATCCCGGGGTAGTTTGGGTACCATTTGGCTTGAAACAGAATTATCTGCGGTTTAATTTCTAGTACTGGAATGGAAAAAGTTATTATTATTATTATTTTTTGGTGGGGGGGGGGGATTGGGGCTAACCCAGTCGTCAAAACCGGCGTCAGTTTCATCATCATTTTTCGCCTCGGATGCTCCATCACCCTCAACGGCACTTTCTTCTGGTTGAACTTCCGGAAGAACAAGTCTAACTCCGACATCATCCGATTTTGACGTAGACAGCTGTTGGTCATCATGTTCTTCTTTCTCATTATGCTTGAAAAAGAAGTGATCCTTGATGTTTTCAACTTTATATTATGAGCCATCCTAGAATCCGAAAATCAATTTACGCTGTGAATTATGTAAGGAACACACTCACATATATTTCCCCCTTAAAAAGTCAAGGAAGACAAGGCCTCCTGCTTAGCGAACTCACCACGTGTTTTTGTTTTCTAAACACAACAGAAAAGTAAGCCCACCCCCTAAGAAGATTAGCATAACTTTTTATCGAAGCGGTTTTGGGCAAAACATTTTGCAGGATTGCTCCTTAACTACCTCTGTGCGAAAATGGTATTAATCCAATTATTCATGCATGAGTGGGCAAATTTTAAAGGCAAAAATGTAACTTTTCAAAACTCACAAGGGTAATTATTTATGCCGTTTTAACAGTACATTTTGGCATCTCTTGTGCGATTTTTAAAGTGTATTCACTCAACCATGACATGGAAATGACTTCTAATGTCTACATAACAAGTCACGTTACATTTTTGTCAAAATATCCAGTTGTATTTTTTCACAAAAATAAAGGGGTTTTAAAAGTTTCAAACCCAAGAAGGATGAGTATTTTTTAAACGGTGCTCACTCAACCAGAACAATGGGTTAAATGTGGGGATATGTGTACGTGCATCGAGAGATGGATGATAAACAATGAAAGGACATAAGTTATGCATCAGTAATGGAATTCATCCAAAATTCATATGACAGAAACCGAAAATTACCCTTGTGACTTTTGAAAAGTTACACTTTTGCCTCTTAAATTTGCCCACTCACGCATGACTTATTGGATTAATGTGATTTTCACACAGAAGTTAGTTGATAAGGTGAAAAAAAATCCTGCCAAATTATTTTGCCCAAAACCTCTTTGATAAAAAGTTATGCTATATTGCTTAGTGAGGATAAACCACAAGATAACCACAAAGTACTTGTACGATTTTCTCTTCTTTACCGTCTGAATTGGCTTGCACCGTGTGAATGCGGCTAATACCAATAAACACAATTACAATAACGATGAGGATTATTACCATCATTATCATCATAATTATTATTATTAATATTATAATTGTTATCATTATCATTTGTACTATTGTTATTATTATTATGACTAAGTAAACAAATATCATTCCCCCAAACCTGGGGGGATGATTGTACATGCCATCCCCCCCACCTTGTGAGTTGGGGGGGATGCATCCCCCTCATCCCCCCCCCCCCCCCCCCCCCGTTGTCTACGCCCCTGGTGCAGACCGTTCGTCATTTTGATTTAGAACGGGAGAGCTAAAAACAGTGCTCGAGCGATTTCTCTTGCAGCTGCGGTGACGTCTCTGAGACGTCTTCTCGGTTGCGTAGAAATGCTGGAAACTAGAATTAGTCTCCACAAATCGGACATGTCTTTGTTTGAATTTCCCGCGACTCCCCAAGACGCGACTAGTCTCCAAGAGACGTCGCGGAAACACCTTGGAGACCACTCGCCAGCAGATCCCCAACTAGTCCCCCGGTCAATCAGATACCAACAACAACCTTGGTTCCTACTCTTCCAAATGGAATGACAGGTTCCTTTTGGAATTCTTCCATAAAGACGCAATCAGCTAGTGGGTCTTTCCTAGCTCACTGACGGAGGCGTGCCGGGGACGTCCCGGGAGCGTCTCCAAAACGTCTCGGAGACGTTCCGGAGACGTCCCGGCGACGTTTGCGGTACCCGTGCTCCAACAGGTCGCCCAAGTTTCCAGGCCAGTGAGGTACCCACTTTATCCCACTTTCTATGAACCTATCTGATTGTTTTCTTGTATTGAACGTGCCCGTTCCTTCAAATCGCACACATGTATTGCCTGCGGGTTATCCAACCCCCCCCCCCCCCCCCCCCCCCCATGAACCATAGCATTCTTATCAGACATCAGTCTGTATCAATGCAAGGTGGAATGTTTTATGTTTAGCTTACAAGTATTCAAATTTTGCAGTGAATAACAAGTTATGAAAGCAGGCGCCATCACAAATCCTAGGTGTGGAAGTACACATTCCTGTCGACATTCATTAAAACATGAAAATACAATCGGTTATGCCGCTTGAGGGCCGAAAACACGAAATAAAGAAACGACGAGAAAATATGGATAGAGAGGAAGGGAGACAGCAAGAATGACTGAAATAGAAAGGTAAGGAATGGAATGGAGAGAGAGAAGGGGGGAAGGGGGAGAAGGGGGAGAATGGGGGAAAGATGGGGGGGGTGGGCGATGAGAGAGAGAGAGAGAGAGAGAGAGAGAGAGATTTAACTGACAAAGAGAGATATAAATAGAGACGCAGATGAAGAGGAATAGAGGGAGAAGGTACATGGAAAGGGACAGGGGTTGTGATTAGAAGGGAGAGAAAGAGAGACAAACAGACACAGAAAGTGATAGACAGACACGGAGACAGACAGAGACAGAGGCAGATAGACATGAATAGGGGCAGAAGGTTTCTGTGCAGGGTCGGTGATGGGGATAAAAAGGGAGAGAGAGAGAGAGAGAGAGAGAGAGAGAGAGAGAGAGAGAGAGAGAGTGAAGGAGAGAGAGAGGTGGGACATTTTTAATTACTTCAAAATACGTCAGTCAAAAGTGTCTGGCTCGGATCAGGAAAACACATGATTTCTTAGAAATATCATAATGAGGCTAGAAGGCGTGTTACACGTACATGAGCTCAAGGTTACCAAACCCTGGATGGCATAGTTAGGCACGAACTTGCTTGGGTGAGAAAGGCACAAAGAGAGAGATGGGTAGGGTATGTAAACTATATCAGAAGAAGAAGACAAGACAGAGTGAAAGAGAGAAGAGATTTGTATTTGTTTGTTTTCATGTCCGTAAATCAATATACAACGATGAAATACAACGTTTCACACGACACGGCGGATAGCCCATTTCAGCGGTAAATAAAGATTATCGCTGTTCTTCCATGTGGTCCTTTAAACGAATAGAGATGGGAGCAGAGAGAGAGAGAGAGAGAAGGAAAAAGATTGTAAAATCTGAATTCCAATGTGTATCAATGTTGCAGTGGGGATTAGTAAATGTCCAGTTATACCCATGTGGTCTTCTACCGTTTAGCCACTAACATTAACTTATACTCTTTATAAACCACATTCGACCTTTTTTCACAAGTTATTGCAACCCACATTTTCCATAGAGAAGCAGTTTTTCTGGAACAGAAAGGGGTGTGAAAGTTGAAAAAATGCTGCAAAAGATTTGAGACATTATACCAATAGGAGAAGAACAACTGCAGCAGATGACACGATTTTGCCACCACTCCGTAGTCGAAAGGGCCTCCACTTGACTATGTTACGTCACCTTCTTACACTAATCCAATGACCGGGTCCTGCGATGAGTTCAGCCAGTCGTACAACTTGTCGGATCGTGTCGTCTTCGGTGGCCAAGTTCTTCATAACGGTAGTGCCATTCTCATTTGGCTTAAAAAATCGAGAAGTTACAAAAATAGCAAAGTTAGGGAACAGGGACAAGAGGGTCATTCGGCTTTTGGTACGGTTGCTAGGTAACTTTCACCCTAACCTCGTGAATTTTCTAATTTCTCGATTTTTTAAGCCCAATGGGAATGGCACTATAGAGTAGCGTTCTCAGTGCGAATGCAATTTTATCGTCATGAAAGTGATGAAAGTAACTGGGGATAAACAGAATATTTATTACATGTAATTGATTATTTGATGCTTCAAGTGTAGTTCTAATAGTAGCCTACGTACAATATTCTGAAGGAGATTGAAAATCGGCTGTTCGTGTCTGTCATCGAGGTTTAATTTCATTCTACCGTTCTTTTACTGGGAGTTAGTTGTATCTAAAACTTCAGACACTTGTTCTAGCGTGATACGTTTATTCAAATGAACATAACTGGCGAAAGAGCGCGAAAGTCCTTTCCCGTTCTCGTTGATAATAATAATGATAATAATAATTATAATAATGATAATAATAATGATAACAATAATAATAATAATAATAATAATAATAATAATAATAATAATAATAATAATAATAATAATGATAATAATAATAATACCTCCCTTCAGAGCCTCAACCTAAATAACACAAAAACATCACCTTTCAGCACCTCTGCCGTGCCTACCCCGCGGCATGTTGCCAACGACAAAGGTGTTTATCATACCCGCAAAGAACTGAAAAGGCAAATGTAATTGATTTCGGGTTCTGGAATATCAGGCATAGTTGCATATCCTGTGCTTTGACAATGTCAAAGTAAACGTGACGAAAGTGCAGCGTGTCTTATTGTTGTTGATGTAGTTAAATATTAAGAGTGGGTGATATAAGCGTTGTCGCGAATAGTCCAGGGGGTGTCTTACTGAGCTGTTCGTAAGCTAAGCATTACTTTACGCACGACTGGTGACCTATAAGTTCTTAGGTGTCAAATTAGATTCTCAATTACTTTGATTCCCATGAGCTAAAGTTGAAATCTGATCTTCGTAGAATCACACTTTTATTGTCAAGAAGCGCCTGAATACTAAGTTTATATTTTCAAATTTTATTGTGAGTGTAGGAAATTTACTCCACTTTGTTTAAACAGGAACAATATGTTATTTAGCGCACGAACGTGTCACCAGTCGTGCGTAACTTAAGCACATCTAATTGAAACAGCACAGATATAGTGGGAGTAATAACATGTGATTCCTCATAACATCATTTAAAGGGATAGGTCACCCTGCAATTATGTTGGTTTCAATAAAAGGAGACACACAAAAGAAACATAATGAAGGTTTGAGGAAAATCGGTCACAGGATAAGAAAGTTATGATCTTTGTTTTGATTTGATTTTGTTTTGTTTTGATTTTCTGACGTCACATTTGAGGTGCTCTTCCATTATGTTGTGTAAAAAAAAAAATCTC
The DNA here is from genome assembly GCA_963669155.1 of Arbacia lixula. Classification (NCBI taxonomy): domain Eukaryota; kingdom Metazoa; phylum Echinodermata; class Echinoidea; order Arbacioida; family Arbaciidae; genus Arbacia; species Arbacia lixula. The sequence goes on from OZ022580.1 coordinate 5,087,753, forward strand.
AAAAAGCTATGCATCCTTTTACATGTGCATTTGATACATCAGTAGAAACACATTTTTAGACACATACATGTATGCAAAAAAATGCCGTTATAAAAACAGAAAAGAGCAATTTATGGAATTATATTGCACATAAATTATATTGGGAGAGCACCTCGCACGTAACGTCACAAAAACGGATTTTTGTCAAACCTTTACTAATATGTTTCTTTCATGTTTTTGCTTTAATATAAGACAACTTATTTTCAGGGTGAACTATCCCTGATCGTGACTCCATCGTTTGGTCGACCCTTAATTCATGCTCTACGAGATAATGATAATACCACTATGATAATGGTAACAATTTTTACCCAGGGTAGCCTAACTAGTGCTTTTCATGAGGGTATTTTATCCTTATTAAAGGAGACATTGATTGATTTTGACTTGGGTATCGTTGGAAAGCTTATTTTCAGCACATTCTTTCTATCTTGATTTCCCTGTAAAAAAAAATATAATTATATAAAAGGAGGGTAATACATGTATGTAAAAGTACGAGAGAACCATCATTTTGGAAGAAGATCGTCAATCGCGTACTGGATCGGTCGTGTCTGGTGTACTATCAACCGCAACGCATGCACTTAATTTTAGACGGAGTCCGTTGGTTTTGGAGTAGAGCCGAGCCATAAATGCAAGTTTTTGCTTGGGGGAGGAGGGGGGGGGGGGGTGTGAGAACCTACGCTATGATTATTAATTCAAAACATGATAAATGAACTTGGTGGTGACTAGGTGGTGGGAGTCGTATGATTGGTAGCAGTGTTAAGGTACCTAGTAGAAGTTTTAGGTGTGCATGCGAGAACAGTATAGAAGGATATTAGTGGTCCCGGGCAGGTGGTGGGTGTGCTCGAAAGAGTGGTAGGTGTGATCGGATTTATATGAGTGATAGGGTGATATATAATGTGGTAGTCCATGGTAGGTGTGATGGGGCCGGGTTGAGAGTGTGGTGGGATTTGGGGTGTGGTAGGGTAAGTGGCTGACATGTAATATGAGTGGTAGGTGTGGTTGGAGATATAGGATTGGTCGGCAGGCTGTAAGATCCGTCAAAGGGTAAGAAAGTTATGATCTTTAGTTTTAATTTTGTGACGTCACGTGCGAGGTTTTAATTTTTTTTTTAAATACGCATTTTCTCAAAAAGAGATGCGGTCTTACTTCAGCATTTGATAGATCATTAGAAACACATTTTTGACACACAGACCTCCATGAAATGATTCCGTTGTCAAAAATAAGGGAACAATTGCCGAATACACAACATTATGGGGAAGTATCTTGCACGTGACAAGCACAAAATTAAAAGTTCAAAAGATCATAGCTTTCTTATCATTTGACGGATATTCGTCAAGCCTTCACTAATATGTTTTTTCTCATATTTCAGCTTTTATTGAAACCAACTTAATTTCAGGGTGAACCATCCCTTTAAGAATTAGAACGATTTTTTTTTCAGAAACCTATTCTCGAAATTTGACCCCAGCAAAATTGACGTTCATTAAACTTTATAACACATGATGTGCATTTTGCCTAGATTTGAGTATGAACTTTTCAACTATTATCGATTACAATTGATTGTGTCAACAGTATAATTATTACTGTAGGTCTATGCTTTGCTATAGAATTTTCATGCAAACCTCAAAATAGGACGACTGCCTAAACTAACTAAGCTTCTGTCAATGGAAAATCCATTATAGTTTTCCTCATTAAAAAAAAAAAAAAGGTTATTGTAAATTGTAACATTAAAACTGTGTTTGAATTTTGCCGTAATATTATTTTTCATGTTTTGATGTAAGCTTTAGGACCATCGGCGATATTTACACAGGGAGTTTACATAAGAGCAAATAACTCCATTTTTTATCTGTATTTAAAAAATACCTAACCGACTGGCACTAAGGTTACATGGTTCACGGCTAGGCGTACGTGCAACTTGCGGCAAGCTAAAATAGATATTTAGCCAATTTGAGAGCTCATATCGATTTGTCGAGTCATCGAATGTGCTTTCAATAGTAAAAATGGCGTTCACATCAGAGGTTGTATCTACTACTCCATTTCAGGGTCAAAAACCCGGAACGAGTGGCCTCCGAAAGCCAACGAGCACATTCTTGACGCCAAACTACACAGAGAATTTTGTCCAAAGCACCCTCGCTGCCATCGGGGAGAAGCTGGCTGGGGCTGACCTGGTAGTGGGAGGGGACGGCCGGTACTTCATGCGGACGGCCGTAGGCGTCATTGTGCAGATAGCTGCAGCGAATGGGGTAAGATACCAGCCTAACATGAGGCTGATGATCCTCTTTGTATTTTCTGGCGTCAGTATTTCAGGTGTACAGTATCTAGTGCTAGTAGTAGACTCTCTTTAGTCTAAGCTACATGTAGTCTCGATCTTTTTGCCCCTGCCAGTACCAGTGCAGTAATGCAGTGTGCTGTGCCGAGCCCATTGCATTGACTTGTCTGAACTTTTTAGTCGCAAGTGACTAGTCTAGACTCAAGTACTGTATTACACATGTAACATGTATGCTAGTCACCAGTGCCAGTGACCTGAATGGCATACTATATGTAGAAGTAGTAGTAGTTGTAGATGTTAGATGCAGTAGAGTTAGCAGATGTCAGGTACTATAGTTACTACTACTATACTAGTAACTGTTGCTGACATCAACCTTGTCAGCTCCAACAAAGTAGACCTGCAAATTAGTTACTGCCCACGCCACACTCCAATCACTAAGTCAGCACAGAATACAATGACATTTTGTAATCCTACCCTAATGAGAACAAACTTTTTCAAAGTCAAAGGGAATGCTAACAGTAACACAATGACATCTTGTGTAGTGATTTGATACAATTTGCAGACCAATTGATAACCCACAACAAAAGTGTGTATTGTGCAATAATTGATATAAAATCAGGTTCAAACGTTGACAATTTCTACTTTTATACATCTGGCCAGCCAGTTACGGAGCATGCGGTCATGTTGAATGTGGCAATTATCATTGGGTCTCTCGTAGCAGTTTTTGGACCATGAATGTGACATGCGTGCACACAGAATAAACATCAAATAACATCAATCCCCTCTGCTGCAGGTCAGAAGGCTCATCATTGGCCAGAACGGACTGCTCTCGACCCCAGCCGTTTCCTGTCTGATCCGCCAGCGCCAGGCCTGCGGAGGAATCATTCTGACAGCCAGCCACAACCCTGGCGGCCCCAATGGCGACTTTGGTATCAAATACAACACCAGTTATGGAGGTGGGCATTTGCTAGATAACCAAATCCCCTTTCTTATTGGACCGAGTTACATACAGTATACCTCTCCATATTATTTGAATTTTAGTTCGCTTGTAATACTTCCTTACTGACAGCGTTGTGCATATCTGCACTTGCTGTCTGACTAGAGAGATGCCTCTAATGTATTGCAGCACCATTAATGTATTGATTATGTGCAAATGGCAGGCACTTACCTATTTGCCATCCTGTACTGCTGGTCCTTTCTGTCCGGAGACCTGTCGTAGAAAATGACCTTGCATGTCCGGCACTTGAACTCCAACTGGTTTACCTCGGCACTTATCGATCATCGGGGGTAATTTGGGGGGGAAGTGGCGCACGTGCGCCATGCGTAATGCCCATGGATTGAGGTGAACGGGGAGATATCTGTTTGTATTGGGTGGTGTTTTATTGCCCCGCCAGGTATTTCCAGGCGACACTATATATTCGAATACTGTTTATACTTCACCTCCAAAGAAGACAGTCCTTAGCTATAATAAGCCTATAGTCTCAGCCTCCTGTGCAGACCACTCAAAGTCAAGTCTGGCAATGTCTTTGTGAATAATCTCTTTTCACAAGTTGCTGAACACACCCTTTGTTGTATCACTTTGCAGGCCCTGCCCCAGAAAACATCACTAACAAGATATATGAGTACAGTGAGAAGATCAGTGAGTACAAGATATGCAGGGGCATTGATGTTGACCTGGGAACGATACAGACCTCCGAGTTCACAGTGGATGGCAAGCCCTTCACTGTCGAGGTGAGTTTAACCCTTTGTGTGCCAGATAAACTGCTGCTCTATGTTACGTGTGTGTATTACTTGTGAAAAATGGCACATGTGGCATACTATGAATTATGGAAATTAAACCTTAAGATTGATAATATATCTTTTTTGACATTAGCTTGCAAATAAGCTAGATAAGGACAAGAGGATGAAGATTGGTGAAAAAGTATCGCAGTGTATTCATTTGAATTTCCATCAATTTCCCCTCATCATGACTATTTTGTTCTTCCTGTATTCTAATTTATTTGTTTTTTTAATCTTATTGACTTAATAACGGGTAAAAAAAAATGTCGAGCAATCCCAATATTCATAAGCCTGAACCCTTACAGTGAATGTAATGGTGAAAATGGTGATTGTAGTGATGATGATGAAATGTTAAATGAAAACTCCACCCTGATGTTAAGTTGGTTTTGATTAAGCAAAAACATGAAAGAAACATATCAAGGAGGGTTTGAGGAAATAAATTTAAGTGCTCATTATGTGAGGGCACATGAGAGATAGTCTTCCATATGCTGTGTACTCTTTTCCCCATAAATGCCCTTTTTTGTGTTTTTTGTTGAAGGAATAAATCTTTTTCATAGCGGTATGTGTGTAATGATATACCGGTATAAAATGTACAGGTCACATGGTCTCTATCCTTTTGAGCAAATGAACATAAATTTACAAAACAAATACCAGTAGTACACAATAAATGGGAGAGCATCTCGCATGTGACGTTGACTAAAATCAAAATATTAACAAATCAAAACGTTCTTATCCTTAGATGGATTTTCGTCAAACTTTCACATGTATTCATAATCCGTTCATGTTTTTGCTTCCATCACAATTAACTGAATGTCAGGGTGGACTTTCCTTGTAAGTCTCCAATGCTTGTCTCATGCTTCCTTTCCCATCCATGTAGGTGGTTGATTGTGTTGCAGACTACATGGCCCTGATGAAGGAGATCTTTGATTTCCAAGCAGTCAAGAGTCTGCTAGACGGAGGCCTGAAAGTTGTCATCAATGCCATGCATGGAGGTCAGTACATTTTTTTAATTTTAACTGGAAAGTTTATTTCCAAGTAAGTGTACCAGATAACATGACAGAGATTGTAATGAAAGTCTTTTTAAATAGTAATTTTATTTGATTCAAAGACAGTGTAGCCCATTTGCATACTATTAAGTCATGAAACTTGGCAGAATCGTGTACATGAAATCTCATTCACAGCTTCCCCTTTTCAGGAAAAGTGAAATACTATCCCTATGTTTGAAACATAGGGACCATGCTTTACATGCATGTACGGTATCGCAATGTTCGCTCAGCTTTGTGACGCTTACCTCAACGCAAACAGCCGCGATATGTGCACTGTTGCAGTCTCTAGGATATAGGTGTCGAACAACTCGTCCAAACTTCCTTGAAAACAAGCAATCAATATGATTCTGCTCAAAATCAGTTTCCAGTTCTATGATTGGGCGGAAAGTTCTTGGATATCATTTGTTTAGACCTGCAAAACAGCCACCCGGTCTTTAAATCATGACTTGCATTGTATTATTCCCAGAAAGTCCTTGATAAATCCCTAGAAAGTGTGATTTAGATGTAATGTCAATAGTGGTAATTTCTTGTAATCAGTGATACCATATTTTGCATCAATTTTTAAAATAAAATTAATCAATCTCATTTTATCCAAACCGATGTCATGTATGGATCTCATTTGTAATTCATTTAGCCTTTAAGTAGATTTTCAGTAAGAATGCATAAGACTTTTGTATGATACAGTAATACTCAGCACCCAGAAAATGATCCAATGTGTACAGAAGTACAGGGTGGATATTACATTAATTACCCGGTACATGTTCTCCTCCATGTTTGCCTGCTATGTTTACACTGCATACATGTGTCAAGGGGACACGTGGTCAGCTGATACAACCCAGGCATTTTGCTCCCATGCGTGATTCCTTCTTCTCATTTCTGCCCAACTTCTCAACTATTCCACTCAAACCTCCACTCCAGTATGGATCTATTCCTCCTGAATTCCCCTTGAACCTGCTCTATAGCAGAGCATCACTCAGTCACTATAACAACCACTAAGGAATGGAGCAAAGTTCCCCCTTTCATTAAATCTGCCAGTTCTGTTGATTATTATAAGAAGTTACAGAAGGCAGTCACATCCCTACCTGAAGTAAATGTCTCTGTTTTATCTGATCCATCAGGAAATATTATTATCATGATATTGGTTTTAAGCATCTGTCAATGTAAGCAATATGATGTAGCTATTTTCTGTTAACTGTATTGTAGGGATTTAAAATCATTACGAAATGTGTGTGTTTATGCAAGATTGTAAGCGCTATGATGTAGTTGTACTATGAATGCTGATTATTATCATTGGCTTGCAGTAATGGGACCATACGTGAAGCGTATCTTTCACGAGGAGCTGGGCGTGTCGTTGGAATCGTGCCTCAACTGCGACCCCAGTGAGGACTTTGGAGGCCATCACCCTGACCCCAACTTGACCTATGCAGCTGACCTCGTTGACCTTATGAAGGAGGGCACATTAGGCTTCGGAGCTGCATTTGATGGCGACGGAGTAAGTACAGTCAAACCTGTATAGAAAGAACACTCAAGGGAGACCAGAAATGTGGTCTTTATGTACAGGTTGCTTTAATTCAGGTTTCAATGAAAACTATTATTGAAGGGAGACAATAACTGGCCTTTATAGGGAGGTGGTCTTTATGCACAGATGGATGCTTAAAGCAGGTTGCATTTTCAGAATATGACCCCTTCAACAGGTCCAGGATAAAGTCACTAGAGATGATGTCTCACCTCATTGCAGTGTCTAAATCTCCACTGCTAATTTGATTTCATTAGCATCCCGCCATTCATAGAATATGTATGAGTCACTCACTGGAAATTGCGATGTTGATATTCTGTAAGTATGTCATTTTTTAAAAAAATCAAACTCCAGTAGTAACTCTATGAGTAATATTCCTCCAAATGCATTCAGAAAGATGGACAAAGAGAGAGTGAGTGATCGAGGGAGAGAGAAAGCACTATATAACATGCACATGTTTAATTATAGTTTAGTTGTACACTCAGTTGTACACTCAAGTTTTGTCCCCTCATTAATAACCATTTGCAATATCATTCAATACAATCAAAAGCAAAAACATAATTTACATAGTTCTGTGGTGGGCTATTTTGGAAGTTTTGTGAGCCAATAGCCCCATGTCACTCCTCTGTATATTGAGCATTGTTTACACAGTCTTGCATGGTGTCTCACTAGGATCGCAACATGCTGCTGGGTCAGAACGCATTCTTCGTCAACCCCAGTGACTCGGTAGCTGTGATCTCGGCAAATGCCGGCTGCATCCCATACTTCAAGCGTAACCCTGTCAAGGGCCTTGCCAGGAGTATGCCTACAAGTGGAGCCCTGGATCGGTACGTTATCATTTCATTTTTATACATCAGCAAATAATATCGCTGGTAAGACAATGCAAACATGCATTTTGTGACAATTGTAACACAAGTTTTAAATCTTGCCTTAATGTGGTGAGTCAATTAAGCTATGTTTCTTCTGATTGTTGACAAACTGGATTTGCTGATCAATTCAGAGCAGGTAAATTACATATCCTGGTTTTCGTTGTCTTCCATGACATCTTTTAAGCAATAATTTACATTTCTAGGTATTTTAAGACATACCCTGTGGTATATCATTCCCTTCTAATATATGATGAATTATAAAATATTAAATACCCCCGCACAGTAGATGTTTATGCCTTTGTCTTTGTTTGAAGCTTTGAAGTTACAGATTTTTTACTCTTTTATATGTACATATGTCACATTATGTACAGAGCACTTTATTTGCAAATGGTAGTCATCATTTTTAAATTCTTTACATTAAAGGTAATGGATGTATATTCATTTAAGGGGTTAGCTCTGAAATCTGTCCCTTCACTTGTTTTTCATCAGGGCCCTGTTGCATAAGACGAACCATTAATGATAACTCTGTCATCAGTGGTACATGTAACTACCAAGGTAACATCACTCAACAGCCAATCAAATACAAGGTTTCCATAAAAGTTGCCATAGGTAGCAAAGGTACCATCAATGGTAAGTTTTATGCAACAGGATCCAGAAGTGTAACCTTGATTTTACAGGGTAGCCTCTATTGATGGGCTCAAGTTCTTTGAGGTCCCCACCGGCTGGAAATTCTTTGGCAACCTGATGGATGCATCCCGGCTCTCAATCTGCGGTGAGGAGAGCTTTGGGACGGGATCAGACCACATCCGGGAGAAAGACGGCCTCTGGGCTGTTCTGGCCTGGCTCTCAATCCTGGCTCACCGGGGCCAGAGTGTGGAACAAGTCCTGCAGGAGCACTGGGCCAAGTATGGACGCAATTTCTTCACCAGGTAATTATAATAAAAATAATTGGCTTTTATATAGGCCTTTCTTAGAACGAAGTACTACACAAAGCGTGTTATTATTACACAAGCAGCCAAGTATGAAGCGTTATAAGCTAGTGATCTTATTAGATCAGGAGTACTATATTCCTGCTAGGTAGCCATTTACTACACCTGGGCGAGAGGGACAAACATGAGAAAAACACTATGTACAAGTGTGTATGCATTGGGATGGGCTCGAACCCAGGATCTCTCTGCAAGAGTCGAGAGCTCTCACCACTATAAGCCTGTTAAGCCTATTCTTATACAACTTCATACAGCTTCACTGAGGAGGTATGAAGGGGGACATGTAGATATGCGTCATACATCCATGCTTTTACTGCATATGTCTGCACAGCAGTTGTATGACTGAAGAGGCCACTGCAAAGATAAAACTGGAAATGAAATACATAAACCACAGTGCCCTCACTCTTGCCACATCCACCAGGGTGACACATGAGCCTCTCAAGACCTGGCAGAGCTATGTAGCGCCCTCTCTCTCTCTCTCTGCATTCAGAGATGAATGAAAGACTTGAAGACATCCTGACAAGTATGAACTCTTTGTGTGCGTATGGTCACCAACAATGCACACAGACCCATTGAACAGTTCTTTATCTGGCCCATGAAGGGTTATGGTAACGAATACCAATCAAAAGTTTATGTAATTGTCCAGTTACATTATGTAACTTGTTACAAACTAATTTTCAATTTTTAAAAGTGATGTGAAGAATTAATTGATGTGATTGTGTAAGTGCAGGTTCATGATTTGTATGATGATAATGATGATAATGACCCTCTGATTCTTGATCAAGGTGGGACTATGAAGGCGTACCGGATGAGCCTGCCACTCAGTGGATGGACAACCTGCGGGAGATGGTGTCCAAGGACAAGGTTAGCGCCCTCGTGGGGCGGGCATTCACCAAGGGGGACAGGACCTTCACCATCGCGGCTGCAGACGACTTCCGCTACACCGACCCTATTGAGAACAGACTCACGCTCAAACAGGTGAGCCGCATTGCATGCATAGCGTAGCATGTCCTGAACGTGCGATGCGTATGTGACACAGACTCATTGGCCAGAATTCATGAAGGAGTTTTAGATTTAGTCCACAGTTTAAGCAAATTTTGTGGCATACAAGCAGATAAGTACACTTGATTTAGCACACCATTCAATCGCACATGATCACAACTGTCAAAGTTTGACCTAGATCTTGAGGGTGGGACTGAGATGACTGCCGCTGAACGCAGCGCCCTCTATAAGCGAGCTCATAAGAGCTCAGTTGTATGTGGCTTTAACATTGCTTACTCATGTCCTCACTCCCTCTCCTGCAGGGGATCCGGCTGGTGTTTGAGGATGGCTCCAGAGCCATCTTCAGACTGAGTGGAACCAGCAGCTCAGGGAAGACCATCCGCATGTACATCGACAGCTTTGAGTCCGACCAATCGAAATACGGCATGGACTCCCAAGATGCATTGCGCCCTCTGGTAGAAATTGCTTTAGAAGTGTCGCGCTTCAAAGAATTCACCGCCATTGATAAACCCACTGTCATAACATGAAGTACTGGACGGTATTGTTACATTTTTCTTTTGCCTATAGATTTGACAGAATATAATTGCTTTATGTAGTACAGAGTACATTTTTAATTATAGGTCATGAAGTATTCGCAATATCTCTACCTTGTTTGTTTTTGCCAGGCTTAGTTTTCAATAAAAACAACATTTATTTGTGGGCATTATACAATGTAAAGACATCTAACAGGAATGTAATGCTAAATGAACAACTTGAAACTAGAGCAGTAAATTGGTGAAGATTTGAGGAATGTTCCCAGATATAATGGCTGAAAGGAATGGGGTGGGGAGAAGGGTGATAAGGTGACTTATAAGGAGGAAAAATAAGTACATCTAAAATTCTGCATACAATGTAGCACTATTGCCCTATAAAGAAGAAAATATCTTAATTGGGAATTATTGTAGAACAGTACTAGTATTCATTCTATTGGCAATCTTTCCGAAACTCACATTTCATAACTCAAGGTGAATTATGCCTAGGTAACAAATATTATATGAAAAACATGCTTGTGAATCACTGTCATGTATGATACAACGTGTTGTTGTATAGTGTAATGGTTCTATAAACCATGTAATGTGTGATGATTTTTATACCAACATTTACTGTATGCGATGCTGAACAATGGTATTTTGAACTACAAATTGATGTGCGATATTGTTAATCTATATAAACGTATGATGAGTGTTATTCCAGTAGTTGATTTGAGTGTGATCAAGAATACGGATTTGCTGAAGATGTATGTGTAAATTCGTTCTTTGGTCCGTTGGAAAGTCTTCCTCGGGCAGGGCCAAACTATTCCTCCTAGAGACTGTCTGCCCTAGTCCATTCCCTATGCTACTAACTACGGTGTGGTAACAGTAGCAGAGTATTAAAAAAACAACCCTGCACTTTTACTCTCTCAGTCCCAAGGGCAATACATTTGTTGTGATTGACATGGAACTATCAATGGATGGTACTGAAAGGGTCAAAATCAGAATTATGACTTAAAAATACATATTTTTTAGATACATGTACCAATAGAACTACATGTATTTCATACTCCAAATGCCACAACATAGACTGACAATAAATGTTGTCTGATATAAACATGTCTAGTTCAAGGATGCATCACCATGTATGGGGCAAGGTAGTGTCATTCAAAGTAAAAGGTCAAATGTCAAAGGTCATAATTATGTCAATGCATGAAATTGAGGTGGAGGGGGCTATCAAAGAATGGCAGTATTCAGCCCAAATTATTCGAAACATGCATAGGCTTAATATCCAAAGAGGACATATGTTCAGTATTGAGTCTCGTTTTCTCTCCATTTGTTTGTATTAGGATGAAATATATGTACCCATCTCTTGCAGTTGAATATCTTAATTTATTGCTGTGTATGTGCCAATGCAGATTATCATGTGGTATGATGATTTCGTCAATTTTTGCACTAAGTCAGGGCATTCTCAAAATAAACAAGAATACTAATTTAAATTTTAAAAAGACTATTTTATTTCCAGAATATCTGTCTGTATAGGCATTATTTACATTTCATAATGTAGATTAATTGTGTTTAATGCCCTGTGACCTCATTATACATTTCATAGAATGGATATTAAATTCTTGGGAGTACTTGCTGTGGATAACAAGCAGATCATTTCATTTTCATGTACTTTTGTAAAAGACGAAGGACATAATTCCTTAAAATGATCCGATTCAAGAAAAGTTTTTACAGAAGATGGGCCTCATATCTTTCCTAGTGAAATTAAATGAATTAAAAATATGAATTAAACAAAAACAGAGATGAATAATAGTGATAAGAACAAATTTGTGCATTGTGATGATGTACTAGTATTTTAAACAAGTCAGGATCCAGTTACTACCCAGATTGAAAGGTTGTCAAGTTTAGGTTCTGCTGATTTTTTTTCCATTCATTACATTTGTTTAAAATAATTAGATCAGCAACATCACACTTACGGAAGGATAAAGGATAGGTGGGGTATTTTTAATGTATTTTTTTATGCCTCCGCCACCAAGTGGCCGGAGGCATTATGTTTTCGGGTTGTCCGTCCGTCCCGAATCCGTTTTGGCAATATCTTGAGAACCGTTGAGCAGGTTTGCTTCAAACTTGGTACATGTATGTATTGCATGAAACTAATGAAGTGTGTAAAATTGGGGTCAAATCTGATTGAGGTCAAAGGTCAAAGGTCAATGAACTTTGCAAAAATTGATATTTTTCACAATGAACCCAAATCCAAATCCAATGGCGCAATTCTAACCAAACATGGTACAGAGATGCATCACTTCATGGAGGTAGACTGGTGAAAGTTTGGGTAAAATTCCTGAGAGTTCAAAGGTCAATGAACTTTGCCAAAAATTAGCTAAAAATTGCCCCCAAAGTGATAATTTTCAAAATGTATCAAAATCCAATGATGCAATACCAACCAAACATGGTGCAAAGATGGATCACTACTTGGGGGTAGACTGCATGACATTTTGGGTGAAATTTCTCAAAAGGTCAGAGATCAAAGGTCAATGAACTTTGCCAGAATTGGCTAAAAATTGCCCCCAAATAGATATTTTTCACATTGAATCCAATACTAATGATCCAATTCAAACCAAACATAGTACAGAGATGTATTACTTCATGGAGGTAGACTGGTGAAGTTTGGATAAAATTCCTGAAAGGTCAATGGTCAATGAACTTCACCAAAAAATTGGCTAATTTTAAACAAACTTGATACAAGGATGGATTTAGACAGACTGGTTAGATTGGAAGTCAAAGAAGTAAGAGGTCAAAAGTCATTGAACATTGCCAAACTTGGCTAAACTTGGAAAAACATAATGTGATATTTTCATTTCACATAGGAGCAATGGTACATTGCCCACCAAACATACACATTTTCTGAGAATAGCAAAGAGGCGGAGGCATATTTATCGACTGCGTGGCAGTCGAATTGCTCTAGTTTTTATAAAGTTTGAGTTCCTGGTACCTTTCTTTTAGTACAAAATCAGAAATGCACTAATAAAAGCAATTTGGGTATAGATGGTTATTGTAAAGGTCTGACAGCATGTAAAACCCTTTGCTCTTTTTGTTTATTCAAGGAATACTGAATTAAAACTAATTATGGCATAATGTGGTAGGGGGTAGATGGAATGTAAGTACAATGGCAAGACATTGATAATATCTCATTAGGGATGGTGCTGAAAGATGTTTTGAATGGTCATTTTAATTTGAATTATTTTCATAGAAGAGAGCTGAAGCTCAAATGTTTGAGCAGATGAGACTATTTAAATTGCACACTAAGGGAAAATTAATCCTTGATTTTAATCAGTTCAGTATTTATTGTCTGCAATTCAAAATAATTGAAAATAAATTATGTTCTAGATATTTTGTGTTTTGTCTAGCTGTGTGACTTCTTGGTTTATCCAGGACTTTAATTGTGACTGTGCTGTGTTTAAAATAATTGCGGTATTTTCTTTGAGGACTGGGGTTTACTTTGCCCCCTAAAAGAAACAAGAACAAAATAAAATCACTCTTAATCATTCTCCTCCGTCTCTTCCATAAACCTCTCTTGCAGACCTGGGCCCAGTATCACAGAAAGTGAGTTGCAAAAGATAGCAAATTTGCGATCAATTGCGCAGTTGGTATCGATTACAACTCTCCATATCACAAATCCATGACTACCATCTAACTGAAGTTCAAGCCTATGCATGATTTTGCAATGACTCGTATATCTATGATAGATCCGCACAAGCTAATACATGTACATGATAGCAATTGATACGAATCATAGGTTCTTTGTGAACTGAACGTTGTCAGCACTGACCAAATGGTCAGTGCTGACAACTTCAATGAAATCCTCGGTTTTGATTGGCTGAGAGGGACTAGCCTCTGACCGTCACTATGGTAACTGTCGGAAAAAGACAGCTTGTCAGACGAAAAATGTTCATGAAACGCCCTGCTGATCTCTCTCTCTCTTTCACTCTCTTTCTCACCCTCTCCCTCACACACACACACACACAGACACACGCACAGATATCCTATGTCTCCTCTTCCCCTTTTGCTTTTTTTCTATAAAAAAAAAAGTAAATACGATTTCATGTGACAGTTTCATAATCACATGAACATAAATAGTGCTTTCAAATCACTGTGTAGGATACATGTATACATATTGAATAAATTTATCATTTGAGAAGGCAGTTAAGATACTGAAAAGAAGACGTTAACTAGTAGTAGAACTGGAACACATAGACAAAGACCCGAAATCTACACATTTAATTGTCCTGTCATATATATATATATATATATATATATATATATAAAACCATTGACCGAAGTTCATGAAATGTAATTATTAATCAAGTTATCATGTAAAGTTCCAGGATTTTACCTTCACCCATGATTCTTTACCTTTGACCAATCTGACACAAAATTTGATAACTTTCTACTGGGTTTTGACTTTCCCTTTAACTCTTGCAAGATTGGTCATTGATGTAATTCGTACAAGCCATGCACACAATCCATAGGACAGTAGTTTTTTTTTACATAAGACGGAGACAAGACGATGGAGACGAGTATATCAAAAACTGAGTCCATGCATCGAAACTGAATGAATAAACAAACGAATTTAGCATTATCTTATGGACATTTTGGTAAGCCCACTAGAGAGCGATCGAAGTCATATTATTATTAGAGCAATAAACATGAGAATCGTGCAAAAGGGTATTTGTTTTCACGATGGCTCAAGCTTTCAAGAAATCACCACCTTGTTGAGTCAGTCATGACGGTACTACTCTTGCAACACTTATATCATTAGCTTGTTTTTATATGTCTCCATTTGACATCTACACGTGGAAGTGAATATGACGCAAATGTAATTGTCAATCATTCTAATACCTATGCTGCGAGCATAGACTGTAAATAAACAAAGGGATAAATAAATACGGGGAGTTTCCGGAAAACAATATCGATACTTTTAGACAAACGTTTTATCAATATAACAAAATGGTGTATTTTGCTGTTTGTAGAGTGTTCCTTTAGATGCATACCCAATATGTAATCTGAAATCAGACGGACATAATACTGTCATTTTTTTTTTCTATCATAGCATTTTAGCACAACTATGATTTATGAGTCTAATGCATCATTGCAATACGGGGAAAAACACGTTTAAGATTAAATAGACACTAATTTTTATTCTTTTTATTTATGTATTTATTAAAATCAATACATAACATGTAATACACAATATATAAACAACTCTCCAAGGTTTGAAAATTAAATAGACACGAATAGAAATGCCAAATACCAAATGCTTTTCGGAGTTCTACAAAATTAATTCATACTACAATAAACATTGCAATGTTGGAGGAAAAATGAAATACTTGTAAGAATATATTAGCATCTAGGTCATGAAGGAGGAAATTCTATCTTGTTGAGTGAATGCAAGCTACCATGCATGTCCTTCCTTGAACATTGGCGCAATGTTATTGCTTAATTACGATTCCAGTTTGATTGAACGGTTAAAGGGATAAATCGACCATGCTTATGTAAATTTCTAGTTGAAACCAGAATGATGTTTATGTAAAAACTACTGTAGAACGAATTCAAGACTATAAGCCACAAATATTTCCAATTAAACCATGTGCATCGAGACAGTGTAACAATTTATATTAGAACATACTGTGTTGTCTTGGTTATCATTTTACACAGTTCAATCATTTAAAAAAAACAATACTCCAGAATGATTATTTAACCAAAAATTGTGTAACATAATTGTTGTGTTAATTCATACTATGCATGTATTTTCTTTTTGAATCACAGCAAGCAAATGTACACATGAACATTACAACGGTATTTCTTCTGTTGATTTCTGCAAGAATGTTTGGTATCGTAAACGCTCTCCACTGAAGTATATTCACCGATATACTCACTGATCTATTCATGATGGATGCTGGCAAGCCACATCTGTCACACACTACATACCAAGCAGGAGTCAGTTACAAAGTAATCACAGCTATATACATTCTACACTCAAAAAGCAAGAGTGATAGAGTGGGAATAATACTGCTAGGAGACCATAATTTAATAGCATGTATAGCATTGTGCAGAGCATCTCAAACTGACCTAATAGGGTGAGTTCCAAGAGACAACCCTTGGGATACCTGCGTCAACGGCTCCTGGAGGGCGTTTCGTGAACGTTGTCAGCACTGACCAAATGGTCAGTGTTGACAGCTTTGAACAGTGAAATCCTCGGTTTTGATTGGCTGAGAGGCACTAGCCTCTGACTGTTACTATGGTAACTGTCGATCGTGACCAGGGGAGCATTTCATCAACATTTTTCGTCTTACAACTGATGAAGAGGAACAGAAAGAACTAACCTAACTTAGCAGGGGTAAAATTTAAATGCAATATGCGTTTCATTATTCACGAAGTTAACTGGCACTACTTCGAGTTCAATTTCAAGGTAGATTTCCGGTTCGATTTTCAATTTAGACCGATATGACATGTATGAGCAACAAGGAGTATTTAAATGGAAGTATGTGACAAGAAGGTTCCATATGCTTTTCCGGTTCCAATTGAGACCAGGGGAAACCAATTGATTTCAAATGGATTTTGGTCCTGGGACACGATCAACATAATATAGACGTGTTTGAGTAGGCTACTGATATGGAGGTGTCGATCCTTAGGGTACAGAGAATAAATCATGATGATGGCGCGAAAGCTTGAGCCTACTCAGTAGGCCAAGTGGGATCTATATCTCGTCTACAGCATTGACATCTTAACAGAAGACGCCGAAATTCTTCGAGTCTCCACCAATAGATGATAGCATTCATGATTCCATTGGCCATGAAGAACAACTCGCTTAAGAATTGCAGGATCGCTTGAGTTTCACCCCGTAGACCGATCCAAACCGACTTCACAAGATAGACCAGTGCGCCCGCGGAGGCGAACTGATTCGTGGCGTAAACCAGAGCGAACGTTTTCAGCACGCGTTTGTTCTCGGCAAGGCGCGCTGGCGTGATTGCTTCTGTGCACGACACATTGGCAATGGCTCTGTATATCAGAGCGTAGCATGCAGCGATGCAAATCATGCAACAGCCGTACAGCAAGGCCCACGTGATCACGAAAGAAAACCCACCCAGCGTTGTCGCTAAAACGACGCAGAGGGATATCGTCACTACCCAGGATGCAAGAGCGAGTACTATACAGCGGGTGGTGGTGATCAGGTTTCGACTGGCGAATGGGTCGATTACGATACTGGTGTATCGGTAGCCGGCTACCAAGAAAATGTTCAGCAGAGAAATGAGAAGAAGCGTTCCTTGTGTGGCTTGAAACCAGATCGCCTGCACACAAATATTTAACGGAAAGAAGGGGTTGTTAAGTGAATTGCTTATTATAAGGGCATACTTATCCAGCAGTACTGATACCATGGGCGGAAATCGCTCCCCGAAGGTGGAGGGGACATGTTTTTCCTCAAGAAGTAGCTGAGCGGTGGGGGGGGGGGGGGGGGGGGAGGGGGGTAGTGATGGGCTTTTCCTTCATTTTTTTTTTTTATCCCGCCCAGTCTCTGAAAATGCTCTCAGTGGGGGGGGGGGGGGGGGGGGGGGGGGTTATGACGTTTTTCGCAAAAAAATATATAATCCGCCCAGTCTCGTGGGGGTACACGACCGAAAATAGTGGGGGGGACATTTGATATTGTGTCCCCCCCTTCGAAATGGTGGGGGGGGGGGGTTATGACGTTTTTCGAAAAAAATTTAATCCGACCGAAAATAGTGGGGGGGGACATTTGATATTATGTCCCCCCCCCCCCTTCGAAATGGTGGGGGGGACGCGACCCCCCCCCCCCCCCGGGATTTCCGCCCATGACTGATACAATGTAATATGCTACCGCTCAAGTTGTTTTTCTTGGGCATGACCTTTTACGCTATATCAGATCTATACATGCATATACATTGGTAAGTTTAGATCAGTCATCCCACATTTTTGCGTACCGAACCTTTTGAAAGAACTACAGACAAGGCGACATATATCGATGTGAATGAAGTGAATGGCAGGTTGCAATCCTCCGTTAGCTTATTTGGAAAACGCCCCAAAACCGTTTTGCCATAGGCATGGGTTAAGAAGATGCGCTTGTTTTAATATGCGTTATATATATACCGCATCTCGATAACCATATTACTGTAAGAGTGTATATGTATTGTTTGTAGTCGTGGCTGGTATATACACCCTTACTCTTCTCAAATGAGGAAAATAGAAGAAGTAGACACGCTCTTGTCCAGTAGTCAATAGAGAATTTATTATTGACGTTCAAGTTGTACATGGAAGATGTTATACAGTATATATATGACCCCGGATACAAAGTTGACATATGCAAAGACTGAAATGTACAGAGGTATAAACTCGGAGGTAGCAACTCAGTGGTAGAAAACTCAATGGTAGAAAACTCAATGGTAGAAAACTCAATGGTAGAAAACTCAATGGTACTCCCAGCAGACGGTCCTATATTAAACCCTAAAGAGGGAGGACTAGGGAGACCTAGCTAAAGTCGTCTTCACGCCAAGAGGCAGAGAAGAGAAGAATGAATTCAGATTCCAACTCTTGGAGTTTTCATCTAAAGGAGGCAGAATTAAAGATGGGTGTTTTGTAAACTGGGGCAGGAAGCAATACAACCCAACGGAGGTCGAGCTGATAAGGGGACTATACTGGCTACTTTTAATGTAAACATATCCACCCATGCAGGAGGGAGTTTGGGTTTCAGCCCCCAATTTGTGTAAACAAGTAGAAGGTTGTTTCTATTAATATCTGGGACAGAGGAGGTTATTTTGATAGGCAGCATGGTCTGTGAATTTTCAAGAAACTTTTGAAACAGTTAAATATAACTGGAGGTTGACAACTGTAACTATTATATATAAAAATGTATGACATTAATATGGATAAATGGTGTTACATTCGACCATTCTTTCTAGAAGAGACGTCCTCGTCTCAACAATCTAATGCACGAGAAAATAGGGGAACTGAGCAAAAGGAAGGGGTGAGTAAATGGAAAGCATGTAACATACTCATAAGATTAAACAAAAACAGAGATATGCTTACGAATTGCAACAATGGGCTGTGTGTACTACAAGGCCTATAGTGAGGTTTACTGTAGAGCATAAATGTGTCAATGCTAAACAGCTGACATGCATAGTTCAAACATGACAGAATTATTTGCAACAATACAAAAACAGAACGAAATGTAAAACACAAAGCAAAATAAAGAATGAATCCTAGCGGAACATGCACTTAATACAAACAAAGTATCGACTTGTCGACTTGATCAAAACATGAAAACGGAAACATTGACAACAACATATTACAAATGAAATAGAATGTTGAGGAAGTGAATGTGTAGTAAACCTACAGCTTTGACTGTAACAGTAAACGGCAAACTTGATGTGACTGGAACAGCAAATTGCAACTATGAACATCGAAATATGTAAGATACCGACATGAGAGAAAATGGTACTCAATGCATGATGAGAGTATTAATATCACTGTACAAAAGCAGGTCAATACTAGCAAACCAATTCATCGGGATACATGGTAGCACCAACGATCGATCAGTACAAGAGTCGAAAACAAATGATTAATCATACAAAATGATGTCTGAAAATGAACATTCTACAAGAACGGACCTTATTAGAAGTAGGGCTAGGGGTTTAGGTAACATAGAAGTCAGGCGGGCGCACAGTGCGACCGCTCTGTCTACGTGGAGGGTCACAGGTGTGGGTGTGGTCATGGTCGTCACGGTAGGGCGGGAGGAGTGTCGAGGTTGTGAAAAGGAGATCGGGAGAAGATGGAATATGCAGATAAGTGAGTGGAGGTGATGGTAGAGGAGAAGAAGGGGGAGTGAGCAGACTGGAAGAAGGAGTAGAGTCAGAACAGGAAGATACAGCGTCGGAATGAAATGTGGGGGGTGGTTCGTAGACGGGGTAGACTGTCTGAAAGGAATGGGGGACAATCTGGCCTGGAACAGGTGTGCGGGGTGGGGAAGGAGAAACATCAACGTGGATGGGAGTGAAGATATGGGATGGAGGGGTGGGGTGGTGGTGAGCTCGGCGGTGCTCAGTGAATCGAGTGATGTCCCATTCCATGCCGTGCCAGTAACACACGGTGTTGGCAGTGTGTACAGGGTTTGGAGAGGAGTCATGTAAGAGGGACACAACGTCGGCGACGAGGGCGGAGGGGATAACGATTTGTTCAGTTGACGGGCCGTTAAACGGATGTCGCACTAAACAAAGGAGGCCGTCCACAATTTTCAAGTTGTTTTTCATTCGATAGAATTTCGAAAGGGAGGGGTTGCCGATGGGAAGGGTGAATTTGGAGGGGAATTTGCCGGAGCGAATCCAAAAAACTACTTCGCTGAGGACAGGGTCGAGAAATTGGGCATGATGCAAGCGGCGGCCAAGCCTCATGAGGGAGGAACACAAAGAAGATGGAGAAAAAGAAGGAGTAGACGGCGGAAACTGAGACGGGGAACAGGGTGGTAAGGGGTGGGTGGGAGGTAGGGATGGTTCACACTGGTAAGTAGAGCCTGTAGTGTCCGGCATCGAAGGTGGGATGTTGACCTTCGTAACAAATGAACGAGTAAGAGTGGTACGACGAGGAGGAGAGGACGGAGGAGAAATGTTGACAGAAGGTAGGAGATCGGTCTGCACAGAGAC
This sequence comes from Arbacia lixula, assembly GCA_963669155.1. NCBI lineage: Eukaryota > Metazoa > Echinodermata > Echinoidea > Arbacioida > Arbaciidae > Arbacia > Arbacia lixula. Next base: position 5,108,477 of record OZ022580.1, read on the forward strand.
ATGAGTAGTTGAACAGGGAGAGGAGCAGTCAAGAGAGGAACGATGAATGGGAGGAGAAGGAGAACGGCGGTTGCCACGGTACTCTGAGAGTGGGACAACGCGTCGACTGGGACTACGATCACGAGAATGAGAAGGGTGATAGTCATGATGGCGGGAATGGCGGGAATGGTCATAGTCATGTGAGTGGTCAGAGCGTCGGTAGTCATGGCAGTGAGTCGGGGAGGGGGAACGTTCACGTACATGGTATGAAGAACGAGGGCGTTCATGATGATGGGAGTAAGAAGGTGGGGAGTGATGACGGGTATATGAATCACGTCGACGGTAAAACTCCTCAGTCTGGTGATACATATTGACTAAAGAAACAATTGGACACGAGCAAATCACAGAACAATAACACTGTGACTGTCACCCTATCAGATGAAACGGAATGGCAAAAACAAAGCGGAATCTCAAAATAACATTAAATAGACAGAATGGATGTGTCGAAAAATTGGACAAGGCATAGAATCACTTATACTATAACAAAGATAAGAAGTGGCTAAACAAAACAGAACATCAAAATGACATAAAATAGGTAGAATAGATGTGTAGAAAAAAAACGAAGGTGGATCAATCATATACATGTACTATATAACAAAAAGAACAACAGTGGGACACGCAAGTAATACGAAAATAAAGGATAGCGTGATCCACAAAAACAAAAACATACAACAGAAAAATGCACAAGAAAGATGAACGACGAAAATATGTCCAGTGTTCGATATAGGAGAGATCCAAAATAGATGAAGTTCGAGTTTGTGCAGACGGGAAGAAGAAGAAGGAGATCCTCAGACAGTTACATCGATGAAAAGTGCAGAAGCGAAGCAGAGATGGACGCAGCGAAAAGCAGGAACGCGAACATGCACAGCAAACGGACAGGATACACGATCGAGATGACGGGCAGGAATGCGATCACGGACAGGAGCAGGAACAGGGGTAGGATGCACGACGAAGACGGCGGGCAAAGGTGCACGAAGAGAAGAAGATCCAGCTAGGTGAAAACAGGAAAACGACGAAGGTTTGGTGATGACTGAGCGACATGGGCTGCGATGAACAGGAACACCATGCAGGGGAATGAAGAGGAAGACGATCTGGAGATGAGCCGACGAGGCAGCACAGAACAATCAGGAACAAATGTGATTATGAAGAACTGGCGTAGTATATGACAGGTTATCAGACGATGAGCGAATACAGTTAGATGACTTTGAAAGTAGACTAATACAAGCGGCGAAGATGGCTCCGCAGTTTACCGCTGCCACCAGCTGTAAGAGTGTATATGTATTGTTTGTAGTCGTGGCTGGTATATACACCCTTACTCTTCTCAAATGAGGAAAATAGAAGAAGTAGACACGCTCTTGTCCAGTAGTCAATAGAGAATTTATTATTGACGTTCAAGTTGTACATGGAAGATGTTATACAGTATATATATGACCCCGGATACAAAGTTGACATATGCAAAGACTGAAATGTACAGAGGTATAAACTCGGAGGTAGCAACTCAGTGGTAGAAAACTCAATGGTAGAAAACTCAATGGTAGAAAACTCAATGGTAGAAAACTCAATGGTACTCCCAGCAGACGGTCCTATATTAAACCCTAAAGAGGGAGGACTAGGGAGACCTAGCTAAAGTCGTCTTCACGCCAAGAGGCAGAGAAGAGAAGAATGAATTCAGATTCCAACTCTTGGAGTTTTCATCTAAAGGAGGCAGAATTAAAGATGGGTGTTTTGTAAACTGGGGCAGGAAGCAATACAACCCAACGGAGGTCGAGCTGATAAGGGGACTATACTGGCTACTTTTAATGTAAACATATCCACCCATGCAGGAGGGAGTTTGGGTTTCAGCCCCCAATTTGTGTAAACAAGTAGAAGGTTGTTTCTATTAATATCTGGGACAGAGGAGGTTATTTTGATAGGCAGCATGGTCTGTGAATTTTCAAGAAACTTTTGAAACAGTTAAATATAACTGGAGGTTGACAACTGTAACTATTATATATAAAAATGTATGACATTAATATGGATAAATGGTGTTACATTACCTTATTGGTAGACAGGCATAAACTACATTTTACCATCCAAGAAAAAGTGCGTTATTTGCATAAATAGCGTCCAATATTACTTTTAGTTGTTTAAATAGCATGCAATATTTTTCTTTATGAGCAAGATTAACGATCAATAGTATTTTTATCAAAATAAATCTGCATTATAAGTGGCGATTATCCTTTGCCGGAATCTCTCGGCAGTTTGCGTGTTGGTTGCATTTGTATTGTGTATTCAGTAAGAGATCGTCAATTTCAATATTCTTCACACGAACTCGATTTTGTTCATTATTGCACCGGTTTCATATATTAGTTTACATTACTTTAACACTTACATTACATGATATTACAAGCATCATTGGCATACTTCACATTCTCACGTGAATGGTAATGAGAGAGTTGATGTGTTTATCATTATTAAAAGGTGTAGTCAGTGTGAGCAAGCAGCAAGCGGTAGCGGCAGCGGCAAAGCGCTTCCCCCCTGAACGTAGGGTTGCGCTGTGAGGCGTACGCACCTCGCAGCCCTCATAATCGTGCTCAATTTCCTGCCAAATTGTGAACAGTTTAAGATCATTTTAAGTAAGAGGATCAATAAATACAGTGAATAGAGACGTTGATAGAACACCAGTCACGTTGTGTGTACAGTAATACTCACATCATGATATTCCTCGAGCAGTCCGATGAATACCCCCATCGTGATATTGGCCGTGAAGTCAACCAGGGCTATATTGAATTGAAAGATGTTGAACTGTCTCCAGAGTCTATTGTTGAAGAGGAAGACCACGACGGTGGAGCCCGACATTGCGAGAGATAAACCCAATATAAGCCATCGTATCTGGCCCAAGACGATAGCAAGACGTGGATCAACGTCCGTTGAGAAGTTCTCTGGAGGTGATGATGTAGGCATATCGATACTCTCCATGTCTCAAATGGCGTCAGTGAAGTAACATTTAACATGATGATCACGAGGCAATGCCTGTGAGCGCGGTGCTCGGTCGGCGAACATTTTGAAAAAATAACAAAATTACCTCCTTGCTTACCATTGTCGCATGTTTACACCAGCGATGCACATAAACCACTTAAACCACTTAGAGCTGCAATGTGTCTGGCAAAGATAGGGTTATAGCATCCTTACTGCGGTGATGTGATGAGATTCATCGCGCACGTACTATTAGAGAATTCCATCTTAGACATGTTAGGGGAGGCACGTACGCGCAATCTCCAAATTGAATCTCGTAAATTACATTACATGTATTTCGAAATTCGAATTGTACCATATTGATCGACCAACGTCAAGGGTACATTCGTTTCACACAAAAGGAATATGTTTCATTTGTTAACCCAGTTCCCACTGTTGTAATAACAGGGGGAAGTAGACTAAGGAGCAGTATGGGAGTGTGCATTGCAATGATAAGATGTTAAAATGAAGATGTTGACGAGAAGGGGGGGGTGTACGGTACACAATAGCCGACTCTCGGGATGTTGTACATTTCCTATCTAAACTAAAAAAAAAAAAAAAAAAATAGAGTCTAATGTCCTAAACTTAGTTACTTTATCATTTCTCCTTTTCTCTCAGAGCTGGAGAAGAAATCGAGAATGGCTCCTTTATTGAATAGTTTGGTTCAGAAACGCCCAATCGCATCTAAGCCAGGCCAGGTACGAGATGGATCTGTGCCCATTTTTTATTTGTTGTATTCAGCCTAATATGATTATACATGTATTTGTTTTTCTTTGGGTTGTTTATCCGTACATACAATATCTCTTAAATGGTGCTAGGCGCTCTTACCCCTGGATGCCCCAGACATTTAATATATCTTTAGTTATTTCAACAAAAAGGACATAGAATATTTAACTTGTCATTTATACATTAATTCTTTTACCGCATGTCACGTTAGTCAAAGCACAAAGCAAATTGGTGCCAGTCATCTTTCAAAAGTGATCGTATTATTTAAAATGAAAGCTTGCGTATTTCGAGAACACCTTAATCCACATAGCTGTTCTGTACCCATGGGAAAAATATGGACTAGCTGTTAGGATCCCTTAATGCCGTGACTAGCGTATTACTGCAGGGCCCTTGTGAAAAACAGTGTTCTCACTGATGAGGCTTCAGTGGGCAAGTTAAACTACCTAACTACCTTTTTTCATTTAAGTCAGTGGCTCTGGCTATGAAGCAATATAGGCCACTGTTGACCAAAATGTAAGTTAAACAAAATTGCCATTCTGTCTTTATGTGCCCCACTTCTCTTTCTCTACCCATCTTTAGGCTGTATTAAACTACCCATTACTGTCCTCACTTTCTCACACATGTACACACACAATCGCGCAATCACACATCCACACCATAGACAGACAACCCATTTACACGCACATATGCACATGTAAGAAAAGAGACATCCAACACTCTCTTCAGTCTTCACCCTCATTATGACAGTCAGACTACTTTATTATCTTACAAAACAAACTACAACTCATTTAAACGTGCAGTGATGTGAGGCGAAGAATAATACAAATGTTACACTTGTGACGTATGCTTCCATGGTGCGATTTTAATGTCATAACATACGGTGCAAAGTGAAATGAAAGGAACTTGATTATTATAAGCAGTTAGCTTGGTCTGATAATACCAAAATACATGTAAACAAGTAAAAACTATTAATTTGTCAGGCCATTTTACAACGTTCTTTTTTCAAGTAAGCCTAATTGACTTTCTTATGTCGCTCTTGCATTATTCGTATCTTCCAACTACTATAATAATTTTTTGCTGTGTCTTGTATCATTACAAGCATCGACTTTGTCATGTTAGTTCAATACTATAAAGCAACCACTGAGTCCTCTGCCTTATGCATCTCACAATCATGGAATGGGGCGGTACGTCTCGGTCCTGTAATGTCGGATAATTTGAGAACACTAGGAACTGTGTACATACGACTACTAATTTGAATGACCAGAAATTCAGGTGTGTGTAATAGCAATCACCTATAGCCCTATTTACATACTATAATGAGCTATGGCCAATCAACAACAACACATACATGTACTGCTATAATTCTTCATTACAAACTTTATTGTTTTCTTGATAAAGTTTTGAGTTGTAAGGTTCTTTATAATTCAGGCACAATGCTGGTATTATCACTGCTACATTTTCTTCGATAATATAGGTAAGTTTTAACTCATTGACTGCCATACTTTGATCATTCAACGTATCTGACCCAAGCAATACTCGGTAAATTTGATTGTTTATACACTGCCATGTACCAATATTGGTAACATTATCTTTGTTCATTTCAGGTATTGTAAAGAGAGAGCAATATTGGATATCAAATGAAGCCTGCATCTTTGATCTTATGGAGCCATCATCTAAACCACTACCCAGTTGCCCTAAGGCATTCCAACAGCTTTAAATTGGGTAAAATATTTATAAAGGGAACGACTTCGTCTTATCTCGTTGTCCTTTTATCTCTCTCATTGCCAGTCTAATATCTTGATTGAATTTAGAATTAGTGAACGATTACCTTAATTACAAAGGCAGTAATAGTAAATACAAAGTAAAATAATACTGCTTATGATTAAAAAAAAAAGTTTTGGGCACCACAAAAACATGCTCATAAGCCCGGGCCCCTTATTAAACCAAGTATAACAGAACTAAGATATAAACACATTCTAAAAATGCAAGCATCATCTAATGAATGGTTTTTCTCCCGCCCGCCCCTCAGCAGAACTGTAATTATATTTACATACTACACGCGTACATACATGGGCAATCGCAGTGTATATATATTTGATAATATGGTTATTCATCTTATTTTTGTCCTGAGGCATATGAGGCCTCCCGAGAGGCAGTAATATAAATACAAAGTAAAATAATACTGCTTATGATTAAAAAAAAATGTTTTGGGCACCACAAAAACATGCTCATACGCCCGAGCCCCTTATTAAACCAAGTATAACCGAACTAAGATATAAACACATTCTAAAAATACAAGCATCATATAACGAATGGTTTTACTCCCGCCCGCTCCTTAGCAGAAGTGTAATTATATTTACATACTACACGCGTACATACATGGGCAATCGCAGTGTATATATATTTGATAATATGGTTATTCATCTTATTTTTGTCCTGAGGCATATAAGGCCTCCCAAGAGAAACAAAGAGAAACCGATATCAAACCAATTTCTTTCATAAATGTTCTTAAAATATTCCCATTGGAGAGTGTTCTTATAACTACTATTTTGACAACAGTAAAACTTTCGGTAACGCCATGTGGTTCTATTCCTTTGGATAATTGACCCACGTATGTGGTGAAGAAAGGAAAACAAGGTGAAAAGAGGAGAGATTATTTTTTCATTTTTATAACACTTAAACAAGGCTATTTTTAGCAAATATTTTATAATTTTCATAGGCACTTTCTATTTAGCTTTTCAAGTCATTTGAAGGTGTCGAATAGGGTATTATCCCTACAATTTGCAATTTGGTAAGCAATGAAACATATCTAGCTGCATGTCCGAATATCAAAACTATTATGTAAAAAAAATACAAAAGGAAGTAACCTGTACTATTCACAATTTTTAATTCAATATTATTTTTAAGTCAAATCTAGAAAAATTTTCTTATTAAAACTATTCTTGGTATTTCAAAAATACGGAAAAAACAAGCTCTCATTTTCAGGTTTATTCTAATTTAAAGTTAGGTAACTATAGTATGTTGTTACATATTTAAGTTGTATAGGTACCTTCAAGCATTTCCATGATGTTATACCAGTTTTTTTGTAACAATTTGTGCCCTTCTTTCTGCAAATGCAAATTCGGATGCAATTTTCTAACGAAACTTTATGTATCCCTAAGAGCTATCATTAATTTACTAATTGCTTCTAAGTAAATGAGCATAATGGTAAAACCGATTGACAAATTAGAATTTTTGTGCTCAAGACCATGCGTGCTTCTAGTGACACCCATTTCCGGTCTAGGTTACTAGTGTTTGCGACAGGAAATAAGTGCATTGTGGGACGATTTTTTTTTTGTATATGCGATATGGAGAATCGTGACTCAGTCTGGCCCTTTATTATTCACCTCCGTCACACTCAATCGTCCTCTTATGCAAACAAAAAATGGCAAATGTAAGTCTATGTGATTTGTCTTGTTTCACACGAGACGATTTCATGAGGCAAATCAAAAAGAGATCTACTTAACTACATGTATCTTGTCATCGGCTGAGGATTCATACGATTGGTTTGTATACACTTCCCCAGGTGCATTATTTCTCTGTACTTGCTCTCGCTTCCCTCCAGCAGTCGTTGAGGGCACACCAGTGTCGCTTCCACCAACATCCGCCCTAAGCCTCGCGATACGCCCCAATGGCTGGTTTGCATTTGTGATATTAGCGTATGTCAGCCCGTTATCAGCGATGGTCACACTCTGGGCGTCTCCCCCGCTACCCTTGGGGTTACGATTCACTCTGCGGTGGGCATCGGGCACCCGATCATCATCTATCGCGTCGTAGATCTGATTTTCTTCTTCTCCTCCTGTTCTTGCCAAAGCCTCTTCCATTTGCCCTCCCTCTCCTTTTCCGGGTTGGTCAACCCGTGGAACCGCGGTTTCGTTCTCGGGGTAGGTACTCGGAAAAAGCAGCGACTGATACTCCTGTGCCATTAAGTATCGGTAGACGATCTCGTAGATGAAGGCGTAATCATCCTACAAAAAAAAAACATTTGGCAGTCTCAGTACGAGGCCTTGAAAATGTCTCTGTTTGATATGATAATTCCTTTTTTACCCGGTACGGCACTAGTTCGACCGCGAAGATCACACCACTTAATAATCATTTAATAAATAAAAAAATTGTTGGGACTTCTATTTTGCAATCTTGGTAACGCTACTGGATTCATATAAAATAATGTGTGTTTCCTGTCACATTACACTTCCCAAAACTGGGAAGATCCAAAGATGCTTTTAGTTTGTAGGCCTACTAGGCAAACTACCGCTTTATGCAGAATGCATCAATGACACTATTTTCCTTAATGTTTTATTTGTAATACATGCGCGGAATAAAAACAACTCACCTTGGTTTGCACAAATTCCATCCTGTCTTCCCGCAGCTTCTTGACTGTTTGAAACACATCTACTGTCCCACTCTCTTGAATCTGTCCAACGCACTCCATCACGGTACAGAAGACTCCAGTACGACCAACACCACTCCTACACACACAATTAAGGAATGTATTGTATTGTTTTGAGATTGCCTAGTGCCTATCGCCTATAGTTTTGACCATGTATCTCAGAGAAGTTCCTACTGTTATATCATAAAATGGTTTTAAAAATGTAGCCAATCAGATGCGCTCTAATGAGTCACAAAGGCAATGAAATATGCAGTACAGTGCCATAACGTAAAAGAAAGTGCAACATTCGACATTTGAAACAGAATCAGGTATCTGAATATTTTAAAGGCAGCTATTTTTGGACTCCAACACTTGTGATATCGCGATATTTTACTACAGTAATTATTGGAACACGCGTAATAAGTTGGTGTTTTTCTTAATTGAGTCCTTCACACATGTATACTAATACTTACAGACAGTGAACAAGAATGGTAGAAGCTTTGCTAGCTTGACACACATCCCGTACTACGTCTAGTACTTTCAGCAGGGAGGTAGCAGAAGAAGACCACTCGCTAGGCCTTCGAGGCCAACGCAGAAACTGGCACTGTCGAATGACGTGTTGCGCCTACCACAAACAGGAAGAAGTATTAGTTTGAGTATTCCAAGATTTACGTATCCGCAAAGAGGCATTTATAACATTTCCACATGCATCATTGCAATCCTCATGTGAGGAAAGGTATCTCACTATGCACCGCACAGCGATATCCTGAGTTTGTTTCCAGTCATACCTACTTCCAATCTAATTCATCAGGATAGGATTAGGCAAATGGGTATGACGGAAAAAAATAGGACATCGTCCTGCGGTGCATATATACTTTTGGAGTAGGCTACAAAGCGTGCTTTATTTTAATAATTTAAAAAGTACATTATATACCTTTGATGTCTCATGCGTCACGTGGAGTGTCCTCTTGATGAAATCACCTTCCTCAGAGAGTGTGAGGGTTGAAACGGAGAAAGGACCAAATTGCGCAGTGCCACTATCAAGCCAGTATCTTGCAAAGCTCTGGAAAACAGATATCTTATTAAAGTAAATTTACTTCTCATCAAACAGGAGGAAAGTTTCATTTCCATATCACAAAAGTAACATAAATTGTTATATTTTTTGAAATATATCATTATTTGGGGGGGATGCAATGAAATGCAGCTATACAGTTTTCCACTATTTCTGACAAGGTTTGGAAGGCTATAATTGTCAGATTCCACACACGTTCGTGTTAGGGTATATTCCTGATTTCTGCTAAGCTTCACGACATTTTGCAATTAGGACTACCCTGTCTTTAATGCATTTCAAGATTGCATGCAGATTGAAATATATGTCCATTGCCATCAAGATTTTCTTTCATTACATGAGTGAATTTTCCATACCGCATATAGGTGAAATTTGTCCATTAATGCATCGCGCAGTGACATCCATACTTGTGTTTACAGTCATGTCCGCTTCCGGTATTATATACTGAAGCACTAGACCGAAAGCGGAGAAAAATGCAAACATAATCCGAGCTTTGCCACGCGGTTTATCATATAAGAACGTCTTTCCTTTATTATGCCGTAATGAAATTCAAAGTGACCGCCACGCCTTCACAGTAACACATCTATGATGATGTCCCCGTCATTAGGCAGTACCTGATTGTCATCATTCAACATAACTATGCAGGAAGGCTGGTGGACCATGACCATAGACCAGAAGTCAGAGGCAGTCCTGGGCACCGGCATCTGGGTAGTCATAAACTTGAATGATGTGCCCTGATTAAATGAACATATAAACTAATGTAAATCCTTTACCTGCACCGCCCAATATTGCAGTTTGCAGTAGCGCTATGACCATGTGGCAGTCTATCATCCATATCGCATATAGGGGAATATTATCCTATGATGCACCGTGCAGCCACATCCGGAAAGTTATGTAGAAAAAATATCCGCATCCGATCGTATAATCTCGCACACTAGACCGGGAGCAGATATTACTACACATAAAATCTGAATGTGGCAGCGCGGTGCATTCTGGGACCACTCTTTCCTTTATGTGGTATTAAGGATCGGATGATCGTCACAGGCATGATGTTATTCTTTGAAGATATACACGATAAAAGAACTAAAAATATCCGAGGACCTCACTATGCGTTACGTATTGTAAACTTTTTAACGAAATGTTAGCACTAACGTTCTAACCAGGCTGTTACTCTGTGGTACCGTATGTGACGTTCTGATATGTTTGTAATCATATTTTGCAATCACTGTTTGATTGTTTACTCTCATGTTTAAGGGGCATCTCTGGAAGAACATTTTAAATTAATATTAATATTAATGATAATAGAAAAATGGCGTACCTGGATGAAACGAGCGTCGATGGAATCCGAATCGGCAGAATTTCCCGAATTTTCCACTGAAACGAAAAAGTAGGCATTGATTGAAATGATTTGGTGGCAACGATAACCAATTACCGCTTGATACATATGATGTTCGTACATTTTGAATTAACGTATTTTTGTATAAACATACATTATTTTAGAATGTGTTCAAGAATCTGTGTTGTCTGATTTCACTCTAAAAGATGATATGATTGTTTACAAACAAATTTGGCGTGACTTTACTTGGGAGGTTGTCATATCGACTTTTTTCATCTTTTACTTTTATTCCAATATAGTGGCCCTTTCAGTGAAGAGCACTGGTCTCCCAAGTGGCTCTGTATATAAAAGAAACACGAAATTAAAAAAAAAATAACAATACAAATAGGCTATTAAAGAACAACACTAACAATTTACACTACACTAAGAAGTTGTCATGTTAATGTAGTACAAATGACATTGAATCGAATGAGAGCGGGAATATGACGGGTAAGATTTGAATGTGAATGAACAAGTTTATTAGATATGCATATAAGTTTCCGATGCTTTTTGAAAATGTTGATAAAAGGAGTAGTGGAAATACATTTTGGTGATTTGTCAACTATCATGTTTTATATGTTCCAAAAATGGTGCTCTATTTGCACTACGTGTAACGAAATATAAATCCACTTGAATGATTACGAAATTCAAATATTGTTGCACAAGCTGATGTGTTGTTTGAAATACACATAATAGTTGTAATGAGTTCGTTGATGAACTGATTGCCACTGTGGAGCAAGTAACGTTTGTCAATGAGGCGTTAACAAACATTCCACACAGAATCACTCTTGCTATACGATTTGGCGGTTTTGCAGGATTACAATACTGCACTTTGATCTAAATCACCAAATGAGACATTATGATATTAATGAATTGTGGTAATTTCAACGTATTGCATGGTATCGTAACTTTGGGGTGGCAAAAATGCTTTATTGTGCATATGAAATCTATTAATCGGGATATCCTTTTGCTTAGAATACCGATGTGGCTATGATAAGAAAAAGGTATTATATTTACTCTTTAGCGAGTAGCAATAAGCATGGCCTCCGTTTTCTTTACATTTAGCTTAAATTGGGAGCAAGATCTCTACGACAGGACATTATTAAATTCGTTCTATAACATACGTTGTAGTAATGTAACTGACGCTGTATTATGTGTGTATAAACTTACCATGTTTTTTCCCAGATTGTCAACACATTCTTAATCGCAAAAATCGCAATTTTGAAAAAGTAAGAGGTGGCCATGGTTAAGCCCTAGGGTACTCCCTTAGAAGCTAATTTAAAGTTTGAGAGAGATCTTTTTATTCGTACACATTGTTTTCTTTCCTAAAACCAGTTGACGTCTACCTGTCTTTGAAGAGGCCGGACGGGAGTCCACACATAGGGCTTCCAGATTCTGATCGGGTAAGAAAAGAAAGTTTCCATTGAGAATGATGTCAAATGCGTTTACATATAAAGACATCAAACTCGTGTACGATTTCCGTCCCAGTGATTCACCTATACTCTTTCCCGCGCACAATTCGAGCAATTCGTGCTTTAGACTGGCTTCCATGCTGTTGAGCATTGCTAAGCTAAACTAGTCAATGAAGGAGCCTGGTTGCAGTAGATTAATCATTCTCGATTTCTTCTCCGGCTGACCCCACCGGACTGAGACTCTTTCGGTTTGGATATAAAAAAAATGTACAACAGCCTGGAAACCATGCTATACCTGTACCAGATGTGATTAACATTCCATACGAAATTTGATAAATTAAATCAATGTGATGTGGGGGGAAGGGGGTGTACCGCCTCTCGCGATGGAATAATTTTGTATTTCGATTGGTAGGACAGTGCTGCCTTTCACTTTTACTGCATATATCCCATATTTTTATTTTCACCGAAATTGGTTTTGAACACAATAAATCATTTCACTTTTGTTCATCTGTTCGTGGCCTTTTTTTTTTGTTCTCTCTTGATATTGCCTCAAAGGAAGCACATATTTTAATTGGACTGTAGCATGCGATGGCTAATGTTAGTGAGAGAGGACAATATTAGCTGGTCAGCCTGGGTGTGAGTCTAGAAGGGAACTTGATTATACTCAATGTTTGGAAGTAGCGGCTTGGATAAACTTTTTATCACATATATTCGACATATATCACGTGTGCATGTCCCCAATTGAGGGTGGTAGGCCTGGGAGGTGGTTATGTCAATCGAATCTGAGAGTAAGACCAGTTGCCCTGTTAGAACTTTTTGTGCTAGATATGCTGCTGCTCTATGGGATTTCTATGTACCAATTGTGCAATAATGCCTCAAGGATGGATGAAGGGTTAAACCATTACCACAAGGGAACCTGAGGTCTTTGTCTTCACTTATGCATGGCATGATATATGCGTTCGTAGAGAAAAACACATATGAAGGTATCTCAAGGAATGTAGTGGAGTTCTTTAGTCTGTGTAGCTGGGTTAGCAAGCAAAAACGATACAGTCACTATTACAATCATGAAAATAACGAACGAAATACATTACGCGAAATTCTTCAGCAAAGAAGTCGGTTTGCCTCTTCTTTTGAACGAAGGCCACAAATTCTGCAACGGGCATTGCGTCTCGATCTGATTTCGAAAGGCTTTCTGGAGATGAAAGACACAATTGAGGAGGTGTCGTCGGCGCTGTTGTTACCATTTCATGACCAGCCGTCTCATACTCGTTCTTGATTGGACGATCTAAATGAAAAAGGTAAATTCTAAAGAATTCTAAAAAAAAAACACAAATCATCACGCACACATTTTTTAGACTAGAACGAACCCACCCGCATGATGAGAGATGTAAATGCGTAATTTGAAGCCAAATAACACCTCACTTCTGTATCAGAAATTAACACTTTGTCTGCCAATGCTCTATATGAATTGTGTGTATTACGTGTGAATAAAATCACATGTGGCACGCGGAGAGTTAATATCACAAGAAAGACTACTTTCATTGTTTGATGCTGCTCTTCATATTAACGCTTTAAAGAAACTCCACACTTATATCTTTTGAAGGTGCTTACACATGTTGTGCATCTAATAATGCGTCCAGGTAAAAGTTTGTGATTGTTACCTCCGTGTAACCTACGCACTATATCAATTATCGGGAAGGCTAAGAAAAAGAAAGGAGAGATTGTTTGAAAGAACGCATATGGAAAACGTATTTTTTCGATATATATTTCCTGTGGTTTCTTATAAGACTGAGAATGATAATCGTTTAAAAGTTTGCCAAACAGATACAGTATATGGTACACAAATTTTGCGATTTTCATGGTAACCTACCTCCTTTTAGTTGAGAGCCGGAATCTTTTCCTGTAGACCTGACATAGTTAGTAAAAAAAAAAAAACATTACATTTAACGCGAATAATGATTATTCCAGAAAATATGCGTTGTATACCTAATTTGTTGGATCCAGTAAAACACTCATTCATCAATGATCTATTATTCAGGTAAAATTATATTTTGGACTCATGCTATCCCGCCAAATTCATCGAACATACCGATATTTCAGTTCCGAACCACGTGACCGTGCTGACATATTTAGTCTTTGTGTTTTAATCATATCACCTTCTCAAAGAGAAATGGCTAAAACGAAGACTTAAAGTTAGATCGTGATAATGTGCAGCAGGTGATAAAAGATAAACTGACCTTTTATTTGAGTCAATGTGGTAATCATCAGAATAGGCTTCGGGGTTTTTTTAATACCAAAGAGTGGTTCAAAATCATTAACAAAATGTATGCTGCAAAGGCTCACTTCTTACTGCAGTTGATGATGGCGGTGAATTTAAAGCTTATCAATTTTTACAATATTTCCGCTAAAATCTTTGAAATATCTTGGATATGAACATTTTCTCCTTTAAAGCGATACCTCTGCACACATAATTTATAGAAATCATATTATTCAGAATCATTTCATTTGTATTTATATATCTATTGAATTTGTGACGCAATTTTTTTTTATGAATTCCACTCTTGCCGTTCTGGTCCAATACCTATAATTCCTATACCTATAGCAACGGAAAGGACATAAATGATTTATGTATCATTCCAATCTGGATATTTTGGATGTGATTATGAAACACTCGTATGGTCTGCCTTTAGAAAAAGGCGCTAACTATCGTCCTGTTGCTCACTTGCCATTCTTGTCAAAGCGTGCTGCTGTGATAAAACTTCACGAATACTTAAAAAACCTAATTATTTCTTTGCTACAACTTAGTCTGCAAACCGGACTTATAAAGCTCTAGTTCGTGACTTTATTGATTTGCTCCTCAGTGTTGACAAATAAGAGGAAGCCGTGGTTTTTCGTCATGATTATTGGGTCGCTTCGGATAAAATCAAGCACATCATTCTTCTTCAGCGCACACTTGTACGACGGTTTTGGATTACATGGCTCATTCCTAGTATGGATGAAATCATACTAATCTGACAGAACACATCCAAATACGTTAATGTCAAATAATGTGTCTCTAATATCAGCTACCCAAAGGTAGGTTTTCCGCATGGGTCTGTTCTTGGACCGCTTGCATTTTCACCATTAGAGAATACTATTTCTAGCCATTGGGCATCCTGCAAAATATATGCAGATGATATTCTACTTTACGTTGCCTGTAAGTATTTACAACCAGCAGCTGCCATTTTCATTATTGAGCAATACGTAAAACAGAAAACATACTTAAAGGGCATATACTGTACTGGGAAGGCAAAAAAGCCTTCAAAATGTAATTGTTACAAATCTTCTTGCTAATGGTCTTAAATTCATGTATTGTCTATTTTAGAAGTTTGCTGAAAGTTATTTGCCCTCAAATGATCTACATTTGGAGTAATGAGTGATTAAATCACAAATCTTCAAAATGTTTGGCCCAAACATTTTGATGATTTAATCATTCATCATTAATTACTCCATATGCGGATCATTTGAGGGCAAATAACTTTCAGCAAGCTTCTAAAATGGTCAATACATGAATTTAAGACCATTGGCAAGAAGATTGCTAACAATTACATTTTGAAGGCTTTTTTGCCTTCCCAGTAAAGTATATGCCCTTTAAGAATGATTTACAATAAATATACTGTGTATAAATTAAAGGAGAAGTAAAGTCATGTACTGTATCTATCCTCTCGCTATTGATGTGATCGTCAAACTGGATAACTTGATATCGCATTCAATAATACAACTGTGAATAAGGTAGATTGCTTTTAAAATGTAAGGGTTGTGTTTGATAAGACTGTGCTTATGGTTAGTCATATTAGTTAAGTCCGCTAATATGTCTCCTATTAATTGTGTAAAAGTGGTAAGATTATACAGTGCTCAGATAAAAAAAAAAATATGACTGTAAAACTGTAACATGCTTTTAGTATATGTTGCCTTGACTACTGTAGTGTATTTTGTATAACGTTTTCAATAGGATCGACTTCAAAAGATACACAATTCTGCAGCTCGGCTAGCACTCGGGTCTCGAGCACATGATCATAGTACTCCAATCTTAAAATGATGACATAGGTAGCCTGTCAAAGCTCGTATTAAGTTTAAATTATTTGCACTCACGTACAAGTGTCTCTATAACATCGCATCATCACAAATAATGGAATTTATTGCAGACTATCAACCACATTGAACTTTGTGTTCTCGGAATAAGCCTTTAACCGTACTGAAAATATCTTTCAAAATCGTGCGGTGGTCGATCCTTTTAAGCTGCAATTCCAGAGTTGTTAAACAGAACACCAAGTCACGTAAAACAATGTAAGACATGTTGGGCTTTCATTATGAGTGATTGCTTGGAGAGACTTTAATTTGGATAACTTCTGACGGATAAACAGGGCATTGAGATCTGTGATCTGTCCCAGAAATGACTGCATTAGTCCAAGCATATGATGTATTCGATAGTATGTATGGTAACTCTTGCGCATTTGTGCTTAACTCTATCTTTCTGTTCTCGCTTTCCAAAGTTCCTACAGCGCATACAGGCATATGTGCTACACGCGTTAACATATGTTATTATTACCTGTATCATATTATCCGGAAAGAGAATAGAAAAGAAAATAGAGACAAACTATTATGCTATCTACTCTATCAGGAAGAAGATGTGGATTCTAGGTCTCACCTTTTCTTCTTGAGGAGAACAGCTATTATGATGATAACTGCTAAGATCACGGCTACAACACCTACAGCGCCACCAATGAACGGATTGGCTGACGTGCTAGCTCCGCCATTACCTGGTCCTGGGTTATTGGCTGTAGCAATCGAAGCAGGAATGGTAGCTCTATTGAATGTACACAAGTCGTGGACATGATAATGCGTACTTCATATAACATTTTATCACGTAATTCTCTCGAGAGAATACGTGAGGACCCGTTCGTGTGCATGCGAAAAAATCATTACGTTCGTCGCTATTTTGTGTTTCGACACGTTAAGAAATTGCGCTACAATTTTCTAAATATCGACGGAATCGAGACGTATTTTACCACTATCCTTTTGTTTTCTATATTTTGAAGGATTTATAACTCTTTTTTATGGTTTTGATCATCAATCGTGGAGAGAAAAGCCGGTATTTTTGCCAAATGCGGACTTAGCAAAAAAGAGTAAAGCCAAGCGGAGCTCGGAATCAAAGAGGAATACCACTGACGGTAAGGCAAAAAAACCGACCCTCTAGATTCAGTCTTCATCGAGTAAGGCCAAGCCGAGCTCGTCGAGGGATGATGTTCATTCCCGTATCGACAAACTAGAGACTTTGCTCACGCAGGTAGTGAATGCATTTCCGACTGCATCTACGTCTGTTGCAACCGGCCCTCGAGCTGTTTCTGCACACTCCCATGCTGGGGAAAGCCAAGACTCTGGTGAACAGTTTATTCCTGAACTTGAAATTTCTCCTCGTGACGAGAGTTTTGTCGATTCTGAGTGTGAAGACAACAGTCAGTTTTATATACCTCATACATAGATTCCTCTCATCTGATTGGTTAAAAGTAGAGTCATCGAAATAGCTGTGCCCCCGTTTTTAACAAGATGACGTCAAAATTAACTGTGCCCGGGGCATGGCAATCGACTGTGCCCGGAAAATAATAAGTCAACCTCAACACCGCGCGATATCGCTCGTGTGTGCGCAATCCCTGTACGCGCAATGAGTGTTGATTTACATGCCTATTACATGCTATCTTGTAGGCCTTGTCAGTTCAGGAAATCTTTTAACCAATCGATGAGAAGAATCTATACATTCGGTTTATAAAACAAATATTGACTGCTTAATATTCGGGGCACAGTTAAAATCATAGGCCCTCGGTGATGTCAAAACCATGACTATGCCCTCAGCTTCGCTTCGGGCATAGTCATGGTTTTGACATCATCTTGGGCTTATAATTTTAACTGTGCCCCTCATAGCAGTCAATATTTGTATAAAATGACATGCCAGAACAGAAACCAGAGACAGAGTTCAAAATCACGATGCTCGCTGCACAATATGCTATGCCAAGTGATGTGGGTGAGCCTTTGCAGCAGGAGATAGCTCTTTCTATCTCTTTTATGATGGGACAAAATTTAGAAGATAAGTCACTTGAAGAGGCTGCAAGGAAATACCCGTGTCCATCAAACTGTGAAGCTTTGGACGTACCTAAAGTGAACTCTTCCATTTAGGACAACCTCAGCTCTGCTGTTAAAGGCAGAGATTTGAAGCTTCAGGCAATCCAAAAGTCACTGATGAAATGACTGTCGGCCCTTGCTCAAGTACTGGATCCAGACAACATGACTGAGGAGTTATCAGAATCTTTGGCTTTGCTTAGTAATGCTAATTTTGGCATAAACTGCTTGAGGAAGGACTTGATTAAGCCAGACCTTCATGCAAATTTCCATCGGTTGTGCAAGTCCACAAACAAGGTGACTAAACATCTCTTCGGTGACGAATTGGGGAAACAAGTCAAAGAGATACAAGATCAGAAGGCTACAGCGGGTGTGATGCGAGGGCAGCAGTCTCAATACTCTCAGCCTTTTCGCCTCTACCTTCGGCACACTGAATTTGGAAGGAGAGCAAAGGTGTGGGAGGAACCGGCGTCAAAACACACCCCTTCACACATACACTCCCATGACAGCCAGGGCAGAAGCGAAGCAGCAGATGACACCCTCATTGTGGCCAAATCCAAAGCTAAAGCTGAATTAGCTGTTGCAGCCACCACCGAACTTCTAGCTAAGTTAGGTTTTATCATTCACCCGGAGAAATCATCTCTAGAGCCATTATAAGGTGATTGAATTCCTTGGGTTCAAACTTGATACCATTGAAGTGAAAATAACTCTGCCTGACAAGAAAAGTAGTGAAATCAGGGAGATGTGCATGCATCTACACGTCTGCCAGAAACCTATCATACGAGATGTGGCAAGGGTTATCGGTAAAATAATAGCAACTTACCCAGCTGCCCAATATGGCCCCCTTCATTACCGTGCTTTGGAAACGGATAAAAT
The DNA here is from genome assembly GCA_963669155.1 of Arbacia lixula. Lineage (NCBI taxonomy): Eukaryota > Metazoa > Echinodermata > Echinoidea > Arbacioida > Arbaciidae > Arbacia > Arbacia lixula. The sequence continues at coordinate 5,127,529 of OZ022580.1, forward strand.
TTCAGCCTTGAAATGTAACAAAGGGCATTTCGATAGAACAATGGATCTATCAGAAGAAGCAAAACAAGATCTAGATTGGTGGATTATCAACGCCAATTCTGTCTGCAGGGCAATATTTCGTAGTAAACCCACAGTAGAAATACGCATTGATGCCAGTGGTGAGGGTTGTGATGCTACTGACCTGAAATCACGTACTGGGGGCAGATGGTATATCCAGGAATTAGTTTTTGCGAAACAAAAATGAAATTATCTTGAAATGCTGGTTGCTGGTTTCGGACTAAAGGCCTATTGTTCCATATAAAAAATGTTCAAGTTCTTATTCGAGTTGATAACGCTACAGCAGTTGCCTATCTCAACAATATGGGGGGCACAATGTCAGCACCTTGCGATGACATGGCATTACAAATTTGGAACTGGTGCAGTGACAATAACATCTGGATCACTGCTGCACATCTCCCGGGCTGCTAAAATGTTGAGGCAGACTTTATGTCAAGGCAATTCAATGACAACATTGAGTGGATACTGGATAGAGGTGTTTTCAGGGCTATAACGGGAAGGTTTGGCAAACCGGAAGTAGATTTATTTGCTTCTAGGCTCAATACACAATTGCCGATGTATGTTTCGTTGATGCCTGACCCTGATGCATGGGCAGTGGATGCTTTCACTTTTGATTGGGGCCCCTAAATTTTAATGCTTTTCCGCCTTTCAACCTCACTTCCAAATGCTTACCAAAGATTGAATCTGATCAGGCACAAGTGTTGTTAGTCGTACCAAACTGGCCAACACAACCATGGTTTACACGTTTACAAGAGTTATTACTCGAAGACCTTTGCCCCTGTTAGGCACAAAACATCTACAAACACAACCAGTCTCTGGTTTAACACATCCATTACCCAATCTCCATCTCCTTTGTTGCAGGCTTGGCGTGGTCACTACTCCCAGCTGGGATTAAGTCAAGAAACAGCGGACATCTTAGGTACATCCTTGCGAGACTTGACTAAGAGACAGTACAGGATTTATATTTAAAAATGGAGAACATTTGTGTGGCAATTTTCTTCCTACTCTTGCTATGGAGCAAATCTTGTGACCACTGTTCTTTGAAATCTCATGTATTCTCTCTCAAGAATTACGTGATAAAATAGAAAAATGAAGCGAGAACTTACCGTTTGATGCGTAATTACTATTTTGTTAGTAATTAGAAGAGGGTGAATACATGCACTCGTCGCCCTCCCCTTTTTCAAGTTTTCAGGAAGTTTCTTGTTAGCTCTATTTTATCTGGAATCGACAGTGGTCACATAGCTTGGAAGATTGGCTTTTACGCATGCGCACGAACGGGTTCCTATGTATTTACCCTCTTCTAATTACTAACAAAAAAGTAATTAAACATCAAACGATAAGTTATCGTTTAATTTTTCTATTAACCATTCCAAGCAAACACCCCGACTGTTAATTCCAGGTGGTTAAGGCATCCTGATACGACGCAATTGATTATAAAGGATATTTTTTGCGTGCACCATTCAGCATCAATATGAATTGTACACATACAATATATATATATATATATATATATATATATATATATATATATATATACATATATATTCTCCTGTAATGACTTACAGATTGCAAGCGTCGCCACAGTCACTACAGGCCCCGAAGGTCCTTCACCGTTGAGCCCCTCTCGAATTGCTGCGATCTGGATATCGTACGACGTGGCAGGTTGAAGGCCAGTGACATTGTAAATGACAAAACTGGAGTCAGGAATACCAGTAGTTCTACGATTTCTTGTGGAGTCGTCAGCGTTTACGTTTACCGTTTCGGTGTGCATGTTTATGGGATTGCTACTCGCTGTTATGTGCACACTATACGCGACAACGGGTCCGTCCCCAACATCGACTGAAGAATTCCATGTACGCCATTGCACGGTCACGTGATACACACCGAGTTCTATTACCTCAGGAGGTGCGCCGATAACTGGCAAATCTATTAAGAATGTGATCGCAGGAAGGGTAAATGGGTTGAAGGCCGGTTGACACCTCATAACATTATCGTTGTTCACTATTGTTATGATTTCGAGTGAAAGCAACTTTATAATCATGTCAATTGAGATTTAAATTTTTCGTACTTTTGGGGGGTAAATATTATTTTTGATATTCAATACTCTAATTATTTCAAGTCTGATATGATATGGAAAAATGCATTCAATAAAAAAGTACCTCATTTGAGTTTAAAAAGAACAAAATATTTGTTTTGATATCACGAGTGTGCATGTAGGCCTACCAAGATTAAGAATAAAACATACCATACGGATCAGAATGTGGCAGCCGCACGTACGCAAACTGTGATTCATCTGTTGGATCTCCGATAAAGCAGTACAGATGCTGCCCCTCTACGAATTCCTGAATGATGAATGTCGACATAATCTTGTCTGTCCCTAAAACAGTGGTTTGGTTTGAGGAAACCCAGTTTGTATTGTCAAAGCTCCCGATTGTTCCTTTGACCTCGCTAGTGTTAGCCATAGTCCCAGAAGGCCAAGTGACATTACATGAGAAGTACGCGACGCCAGGATTTCTTCTTTCTCTGAAGACCTCAAAGCGATCTGCAAATCGGAAAATATTACGTGGTATTTTCAGGATGTTTTCTTTGTACGATGTTTACGTAACACGTTTCTTTGCACGTAGCAATATATTTTACAATGTGTTTTTTTTTTCATACTGCAAAATACGGTAACAACCTAAAAATAAAATCACATTCATTATAAAATGAAATTAGTGCTTGAGTGCATTTTTAGTTTCATCGCTAAATCCTATGATATTCCTAGTCCGGATTCCAACACATAACTTGTGTTGAAGAATTAGAACTCTTTCAATTATCACAATGCTTCCATTTAAATTTCTCCATCTAGGGATACATCTTTATATACTACTTATACTGGAAATGCTTCAAATTTGTGGGTAACATACCGAATTGATCTCATATTCCTTCTCAAATGTAAATGCGAGATAAAATCCAACGTATTGACATACATCATCCCTGGCAAATGAAAATTACCTGTCTGGCAGTCAGACCCAAACCAGCGAGGCAGACAATTATTCGATGTGCATGTACCAGTTTCTTCATCACAGTCTTCAGGACCAGCCGAACAATGACAGGTCTTAGAACATAATTCGTAGCATCCAACATCTGGCGAAGAAATAATATACATTGTTAAAGTTACTTGTATAAGTGTCTTTAACTTAAAACTGTTGTATACAACACAAAATTGTACATTAAAAAAATATACCTATCAGGTAATTTGTATAATTTGTATGAGGAAAAAAACAAGCAAACACATATTTGTCTGACTTTTATTAGGTTGCGTAGCAAGTAGAGCATAATCAAATAAATTATGCAGGTCATTACTAACGAAAAAGCTATCATGACACACAAGAAACACAGCTTTGGACCATACAACAAATTTAAACAACGCAGAGAAAGTTATTTGATAGAAACACTCTTACACATGCCATTAAACTATAATGGATGAAATTGTGCTGTTGATAGTGAAGTGATATTAAAATAAATTGACTTACATTTGCCACAACTATTCGGTATTTCGACGGAATCCGCAACATATCCGATTCGACAATCTCCTTGTGTATCGATACAGAAGCCAGAGTCTTTTTCACACTTGGCATTCTCTGGGCAGTTGCAATGATCCGTGCAGTTGTCTCCAAAATATCCATCAGGGCAAGTAGATGGAACTTTAAACGAAAAAAAAAGATATTTTTGCATTATTTGCGTGTAGCAGGGATGAAAGGGGTGATGACAATTTTTCAAAATCGTATCAATTAAATATTCAAGTGTCAAATCTGTCACTTTTCCCTTCATCTTGTTTCAATGGTTGGCCATTCCCTGCAATTTCTTTAGATCCTCCTGTCTGCAATAGCCATACCAAATCACACAACTGAAAAATCATTATACTCTTTATTACTTACTTGTAGAATAACCTTAGGATGGTTCTATTAGCATTCAACAAATTTGTTGTTGGCATTTGGCATTTGACTTATCTTGGTATTGTTTATTATCAACTATTGTACCAAGATACTTATAATTCAGTACAATTGTATATCCTCTCCTGAACGGCATAATTGGATTTGCTTGACCTTTGTTTAAGCGAAAATCGAAAATCATCTCTTCACACGAATTCTCGAACATTATAACTCTTCCGGTATTCTCTGTCATCATTAACGTGGATCATGCCAATGATAGCCGTGTCATCAGCATATTTTTCAATTGAGACACTGTCGTTTGATGAGACACTGTCATTGGTATAGTTTTGAACAATGATGCCGACGGTACACACCCCTGCGGGGAACCTGTATTTGTAGTGACGTAATCAGATCGAACATTGTGCAATAATTTTAATCTTTGAATTCTTCCTGTAAGAAAATCATGAAACCAGGGTATCAACAAATTGTTTACCTTCATAGCGGTAAGCTTACTTATCAAGAGGTGTGGCTGAATCGTGTTGAAAGCCGATGGAAAATTGGTGTATGTTGTTCGAACTTAACGACCCAATGAGTCAATATGTTGTGCAGCCAAGTGAGTAAGCAGAATCGCGGCAGCATTTACAGATTTGCGTGGCTGGTAGGCAAAATCAGGCAGTATATGTGGGAGAATTTTCCTCTGAAGAACCAATCATTCAAGATATTCCATCACCATGAGGTGAGAGATATGGGTCCAATGTCATTAGGTTCAGAAAGCCTTGGGTGTTTTTGCTGGTGGAATTATTGTTGAGGTTTTCCAGGACATTGGGACATCATTTTTGGTTCAAAGATTCTTGAAAGAGTGTGACAAAAGGCTATTTTTCCACGAATACCATCCGGTCCCAAAGATTTTGAGTGAATTGGTGCCTTTGAGGTAAATGACATATTTATGATTAGGTGCATCATTAAGGTGATTCAAAGTATTTACAATCTTATTACATTCGGTATCAAAACAGTAGTCATCAATGTCATGAGACGAATCTAGATTTTGACACTGGTAGAGATCTCTGCTTCTTTTTGTAACCTGTCATTATTTGCATACAAGGTTCATTAAATATTATCTTGCGCGTCAACAATTCTATCTGAATGCTACGATTTATGTCTACGAGTTCATCATTATCCTGGCTTAAAAGAATCCCTGTTTCTTTGAATGAACAAATTCTTCAAATTCTTCGTGTCCCATGGTTTAGAAAAACTTTTATTTATGTTTTATCTTTAATGTGCAAATCTGTACGGAACAAGATATAAACGTTGACAATTTCAAATGGTTCATCCAACTTTGAAGAGCTAGAGTTAAGTAGCTTCCAATCTGTAATATCGTACAATGTCTGATGGTTTTGAAACGAAATTTGGTGTCACACTTTGATTTTCTTTGTCTGAACCTTTCCCTGTTGATCAATTGTCTATATTTCGTAGAAGATACACAGTGAGATGATGTGACTTGCCGATACCATAACGTGCACTTTCCTTGTCGCGTGTGGAGCAGTGGCATCGATCAAGGACGTTGTTTTCTCGCGTTGCGAAATCTACAACCTGGTGATACAACCATTTTTATATCCACTGTTTCACTCTTTATCGTAATGATCAGGTTTTAATTCAATTGGAAACTCTACTCGGCCGTCTCATCCGAATCTGATGACGAAGAAAGCCATACCTTGACAAGCAGGCCCTGACCATCCTTCAGCGCATTCACCATCACACTCCCCAGTGAAACTATCACACGTAATCCCGTAGAGACAGTGGCACATCTGGAGACATCCGGCTCCATATGTCGCAGTTGGGCAACCTGAAATTACAACAAATGTGACATCGGGTGAGGAACATATTAACAGTACTTGCTTCTATAGTTGATTAGTGCTCGTTTCTGCCTCCACTTAAGATTCAATACCTAATCGTTCAATTGCAAAAAGTTGCAACTTCATCGGAACATGTTATAAAGCAGCTAGTACACGCCCCTGATAAATTATGCTCAGAAACAACAGATCAGCAAGAGGTTAGAAAGCAAATTTGTCACTCATGACGAGATGAACTATTCTCTGCATTTCGAGGGTTAAATTAGAAGAAATATGAACCACCAACGTCAACGAAAGAAGTTCGTTATTGACTAACAATATAAGTTAAGATTTGACAGGCAATATCGAAACAGCACGAACTTCAACTTCAACATAACAAGTGTTTACTGTCCTGCACTAAGGCGAGGGTGTTTCTAAAAGTCTTATGTTTACATGGTTTAGTTGAATACTCATTAGTTTAATGCTCGCCTGATTCAGAATGCGGATTTTCTTACACCTTACTTGTTAATGTTGAAACGGCTAAATTCGCAATGTGTTTTACAAAGATTTAATTATCAATTTCGTTTGTACATGTTTAAAGTTATAAATGGACGCAGTATTTGAAGGGTATGGTAATTTTTAGATCTCGGCATATATTTACAAGATATGCCATCGATAATCCGTTATATGTAATTAAGCCAAACAAAGATTACATGAAAAGGTATTTTCAATATGTTGGTTCGAAGATCTGGAACAATCTCCCACTTTGCATTAGAAATACCACATCAATTAGCTCTTTTAAAAGGCAATGTACTATTATCACTCACTGATCACATCTAAGTTCCTAATCTGAGCAAAAGTGTTCTGTTTTGTTTTATTTTTTGTTTATTTTTTATTTTTCATGAAAGTAGTTGTTAGATTTCTCTGACATTGATTGATGAATTAGTTCATGTATTCATTTGTTTTCGTTTGTATTTATTTTATTTGTGTTGTTGTGTTGAAAATGTGCATTGTATTGTTTTTTATTGTATGCGGGGCCCCTTGGTAGATCAGTTGTTTAACTCAGAGGGCTACCCTGTTGAAATAAAACGTTAATGAATAATAAATAAATAAATACTACTACGTTGAGAATGTGTGTCCTTCGTCTCACGACAACTACATATAAAAAAACATATTTACTTTCATCGCAGTTGACTCCGGTAATGCCAGCCATACAGTTGCATCCGTACGGATCCGGCAAACAAATTTGACTTCCGGTGCAATATTGAAGGTCCTTGTTGGGGCCGCATTCAAGGTCACACTCCCACCCAAAGCGGCTAAAACCACATGCTGCAAGATCACAAAATAATCGTAATTCATCATTCGTATCACAACCAATAGGTAGTGCATCATGAAATGATCCAATAAGCAGCATTGAATACTCGACTGGACGTTACAAGGCTTGTGCTTCATAATAGTCAATGTTATGCTGTACGAGAGTGGACGAGGAGAGAGTGTTGGAAAAAATACACCGGATAACCCTTCATATACATCCACCCACACGCACATGAACACTCACATACACACACCAACACATTCACTTTTCACTTTCACTTTTATATCACTGTTTGAACCTGGCGTCTGGAGAACACACACAAAATGCCTTGCGTTGTACGTAATGTATCAAGAATTATGTGCATTGAAACGCAAACATCGATTTCCTGTTAATGGGGCTATTACTTGATTGATCCATGTGGTTGAGGAGGCTGGGTCACTAGACTGGGTTAATTGATTCTCCATATTCTACAATGGACTAGCAGCAAATTTCCCCGAAATATACATACAATAACAGCTTTGTATTCAACCTCGATGTAGTAAGGTAGGCCCATATTCTTACAAAGCTGTTATTCAAACAAGAGAGAGCAAGACGTCTTAGGGAACTCCGAGAAGAGATAGACTGAGAGGGGGGACAGTGTGTGCATGGCTACACAAAATCAGACGTCACGTAAAGTCTCTCAACAAACGGCTGTAAAATATAGTCTACAGCCCATTGCTATCGTATTGCTATCGTAACAGAGAAAACCGTCATTGGGCCTGGCAGATATACGCGCCCTCACAACACACTTGCAGGTGTTAAGTGTTTACATATTTCTCCATTCAGTAAATACGTCCCTTATATCTTGATGCTTTTTTTTTTTTTGTTAACATCACGATTTCATTATTGTTGGTCAAAAGGGATGTATCCCCAAGGACGAACATATCTTGACATGTTTTCTGTCCATACACGCTACACTTCAATGCACTTTCCAAAACATTCCCGTCCATGAGTAGTTTGAATGACAATAATTTAGATAATCGTACCTGTGAGGCAGTTTCTACCGGAGAACCCTGGCGCGCAGATGCATGTTCCTGATTGAGGATGGCAGATCCCTCCGTTGTAACAGTTGTCACATAGTCGATCACATAACGGTATATTCCATTTACCCTGGGAACAATCTTCAGGAATACAAGGATGAAAGGGTATTAATAAACGTCAACCGGCATAAATTGCTGCGTTAAGTTATTAAAAATATCGGCCACACATGGCCGGCCAATGGTTGTTTAAGATTTTGGTCGGCTGGAAGTTGTGGACAACCTCTTGCCGAAAAATGGTAGCGAGAAGGTTCTTCATGTTTTTAATAATGTTAACAATTTGTCCTACGGTGGGCGGAATTTCTCGGATTGATCGCCGTCTGATCTTTAGTAGTTGCTGGCTTTTGATGACCAATCTTTGCTTGATATACTGCACTAACTGACCAGCAACTAATCGCCGAATGTTGACAATTATCAGCAACGACTAAGGTGACTGTTCGTTTAGCGTACGCACCACGCGACAGGACAATAATTTCTGGATTGCCGAGCGTCGTACGGACACTGATCAGTTCACAAGAGAGGTCAGTCATCAAAACTGTTCATCATCGGACACACATCGTACGACACTCGTCTATCTGTCTCTTTAGTTGTTTTTGGTGCAATATTTTGTGACTACTTTAATGATTTTTTCAAGTCATATGTACTTTTTCTTATACCGTCAAGGATTAAAACCATAGTGACTGACAAAGTGACATTTCGAATTGCTAATGTTTATTGAACATTGAACCGTCGTATCGTATTTTTGCCATCATAAATAATATTAAATTATATTGAAATAAAAATGGACGGCAATGTTGGATAGTATATGCTTCGTCATATCCTGAGCAAATAACACATACTATGTCGCGGTTGCGCTCTGCAGATTCATGGTGCTCAAAACTAGCCACGCAGTTGTGAATTAGTCAAGTTAGGATTATATGAACAACGAATTGTACGTGCAGTTGCAGTTAATGTACTTACTTGCAAATAAACAATAGTTTTGTCTACACTTCAAATTAATACGTATGGTGGAATGTTTCATACCACTGACTATCACTCTGATCAAGCTGTACTTATGATCGTCCAGCTGACTGTCCAGATACGTTCCATAGACGTTCGCGTCGTTGTTTGTAGCAGCAATAATCTTGTATGACAGACTGTCGTCACTCTCCGGTGATAGCGATCCTTCAGCAATGTTTGAGAATTGACTCCATCTTATTTGACTAGAGCTGGTTGTGCTAGTCACAGAGAGTGTAATGTTTTCTCCTCCTTGTACTCTCCGAGTAAAGCGGCCGTCCGCTGGTTGAAAATTACCTATTGGAAAAAAAAGTAAAAGTGGAGATGGATGCCTTGATATTCACTGCTGGCAACGTGACCATGACATCTCGCCAATTAACATGATGTGAATACTTTATTTCATACAAATTATATTGTATATGAAATATCAAGAGCCGAGATACATTTTAATTTGCTGAGCTACTGCACTTACGGCTGTGTAATAAGATGGTTATTGGCACCCATGTAGTCATTCCAGTCACCGTGTGCGTACTCCTACAGATGAATACACCGACGGCAGAGCTGTCCATAGGTAACACCTGCGTGAGTTGTAATGACGAAGGCGAATCGGTCGTTCCCGGTGCAGTAAGAGTGGTGTCCTGTGCGTTAAGGTCAGGTCTCACCAGTCTCTCGGTGTACATTGATATCTCAGATGCCTGGTGCGGTGGACTAATCAAGCAGGAATAGAACGAAGCACCATACAGAGTCCCATATGGTGTAGGTGTGACAGCCGTCAGATGAATAGGCGGTTCTATTTGATGTTAGAATTAGAACGAATGCATGTAAATCCGTTATGAGGGATCATACCTAATGACTATCGTGACAAAAACAAGCCGTTAAAAAGAAGTCCTATTTATTTTGAAAAGGATCTCACTGTACTTTTACCATTTTGCCTTTGTTATATTATCAAAACATCACATAACGTACAAATATTGCTGATAACCCATTGTGAAATGTCACAAGAAGTTTTATTGGCGCTTTATTTTTACTTTTGTGTTTGAAAATATATATATATATATTCAGCTTCTTTCATTTTAGGAATTTATTGCACTGATAAGAAATACCCTGTACTTAAATGACATTTACATGAATAAAAGGTGAACTTATCATGCTTATTAAGGGCTTAAAATACATCACGCTCACCGAAACTGCTTTCATTACGGGAGAATTATACTCACCTCGAGAAATTTGGCAGATGAATTTGCTGACACTATTACAACGTTCATCGACCCAAACAGAGTTACAGCTCCTAACACAGTCTTCGACGCTAGTATTATTATCTGTCTGTAAAAGTGTGTATCTGTAAAGAAACCATGGTTCGATAAAGATGACGATTATGCCATGCCACTTTGGAAAAGTTTACCTTTTGGGTATCTTCAGTTTAACCTCATGGCAATAAAAGAACAACAAAAGAACAATAGAAGCACGACAGTTCGGCACCATTGCCTCATACAATTTTTCCCAAATAGCTAAGGCCTGCGGGGTTTATAACTATGTTTACGAACAGCGATTGTACTAAACATTCCTCACAGAAGAAATTGCTTAATGTCACGTTTTCGGTATACGGGATGTGTCACTCAAATACGGAATCTGCATTATCAGTACTGAGTCTTGCATTTATCAAAAGTTAAACAAAGTTGCATAAAGGTTGTTCGTGGGAGAGAACCAACAATTGCTTGTTTTACCTAAACACAACAAAAAAGTGTGATCGATATTGCATGGTTGAGTGAACACAATATTAAAGGCACAATTGGGATATTCAATTGAATGCATATTTTCAGGTAAAATGAAAAGTGAATGTCACTTATCTTGCTGAATGTATGTCATTCTGTTAAATAAACACTTTTCATCATGTCACGCATGAGTAGATACACCATCAAGATTTTAAAAAACCTCAAATTTGAATGATAAAATAAACATCAAATGTGCTGAGAAAAAGACTAAATTAGGATTTTGGAGTTAAGGCGTAATGCCATGTCTGTAATGACCTCCTCACAGGCTCACACATTGTACGACATTGTCACTGACATTTCATGTTTGAATTTACGCGGTATGTGCGTAAACAGGCAATGATGAATCAAAAACAACCAAAAATCATGTTGCAAACAAGTGGAGCGCACTCCTACAGAGACCAAAATTATGTGTTGTTCAAGTTCTAAAGCTATGCAATATTACATCTTAAATTTTCTTTTCATACAGTTCGAAGTTTATTTCTACGTTTTTGTTTTTGTTTCATGGAAGACCTGAATGATAACCCTGCTACTTTGATCATTCATAAAATACGATGGGGGGGGGGGGGCTCAAAAAGTAATGCCTTCATAGTCACCAAATCTTTGTCAATGATCCGCCGAACACCAAATTTACACAGATAATAGCCCGAGGACTGTTCTACATGGAACTACTGTTCAACATAGTCACCATGTCTTTCGATCCATTTACGCCACCGTTGAACCCAAGCATCAAATCCGACTTGGAAATACTCTGGAGCTTACCTTTAGCCACTAAACATATCCTTCCCTATTCCATAACTTAACAACTGATTTGACTCCAACCAGATCTTCAAATCTCTATAAAGTTTATCATTATAATGTATAAACAGAGGCGGATAGAGGTGTGCCAAGAGCTCCTGGATACATTTGAAGCTGAGGACAAGATTTCTCCAAAAATGTGTTTACTGGAGATGAGACATGGGCATACCTGTATGACCCAGAGAGTAAGGTTCAATCCAAGCTTTTCATCACGTCCCAGGAAATTCATGGCTGCGAGATCGACTCCCAAGGTGATGGCTACAGAGATATACGTAACTACACTTCGCAGGGTGAGGGAAGCCATCAGGAAGAAGAGACCAATTAAAGACATTCATTCCATACAGCTCCATCACGATAATGCAAGGCCACACACGTCACTTTTCACAACCCAGGAAATAGCCAAAATGGGGTGGTCTGTGAAATCTCATCCACCATACAGTCCTGGCCTGGCTCCTTCAGACTTCTATCTGTTTGGGCCAATGAAAGAAAGTCTCCGTGGTTACCTATTTGAAGACTTGGATGAGGTCAAGTCATCTACTAAGTCGTGGACCAGAAAGCAAGCTCCAGAGTATTTCCAAGCTGGATATGATGCTTGGGTTCAACGGTGGCGTAAATTAATGCATCAAAAAACATGGTGACAATATTGAACAGTAGTTCCCTGTAGAAGAGTCTTCAGTCTATAATCTGTGTAAATTTGGTGTCGTCGGATCATTGATAAAGATTTGGTGACTATGGAGGCCTTACTTTTTTAACCCCTTTGTATTATGTTCACTGTTATTACGCAGTCTGTACTTTACAGAAAAATTGATGGATATGGTCACAGGATTACCACTACTGATATGTATTCGCTTGCGATGGAAATGTTAACGTAACATGTCATCCATGATCAATGTGCGAATAGGTCATTGTACGCATAGAGTTGCGCATTAAATCCTAAAATCCTTAATTAGTCTTCCTCGCAGCACATTTTATATTTATTTTATGATTTAAATCGGATTTTTTAGTACCAACTGTGAAACTACTCAAGCGTGACATGATGAAAAATGTGTAACAAAATAACACACATTCAGAAAGATAGGTGACATTCACCTTTCATTTTCCCTGAAAATATCGCATGATTACCATCCAATTGAATATCCCATTGTGCCTTCAATATCATGTTCACTCAACCATGCAATATCAATCACAGTAACAGATTAGGTTTCAAAAAGTTGATGAACGATATCATGATATACATACAATGCTAAAATCAACAAATTATTGGTAAATAAACGCATGCATCTATGCCATTAAAACATTGAAGTTTAGGTTTTATTGTTTCATCTTTAAAGTGTGCTCACCACTGAACCATGAAATTACGACTTCCTTTTCTGTTTTCACAGCGTGTGATGATACATGTTGTTAATCATATCTGATGTCAATTTATTCCACAAAGTGAACGGATGTTGCAATATTAAAAGGGTGCAACATAGCAATTTTCCCCATAAAATTGTGTTCAGTCAACCGTGAAAAGCTTGAAAAGTGTCAAAATAGGTGTGAAAGGGTCAGACAATGGATGATAAAACAACAGCAGCACTTTAACGAACACCAGAAACAGAATTCACCAAAATCTCGTTTAACAGACCCCCAAAACTGATTCTTGTGACTTTTGAAAAGTGACAATTTTGCCTTTAATGTGTGCTCACTCATGCATGACTGATTGGATTAATGTGATTTTCACATGGACATTAGTCAGTAAGTTAAGGAAAAATCCTGTCAAATTATCAGGTGGTCAAAGTCAACGGTTTACTGTTGTTGCATGAGACCACATCAGCTTGAAATTGTTAGTTCGCTTAGAACGCCATGAAGAGGAACTACGTTAAACAAACTTCATCAAACTTTAACATGATATATTATATCACAAGCAGCAAACATAAACAAAATGATGAAAGTATGTTCGAAGTATGCAAAAAAATTCTTCGATGACCACGATGATGGATGAATATCATACCCACATATATATGCCTGCTGTCGACATTCACTTTGTCGTATAAGGTGGTGTATCTGAAAGCATTGCATTGGCATTATAGGTTTTCACGCTTTATTTCGACGCTTTATGTTTCAAACTTGAATCATTATCGTCCTTTTGGAAGCGGATACACCGCAACTGCTGAATTGTAAATCAATTTTCCTTTCTTTCTTTTTTCACTCTTCCATCGTGGACAGACAGGCTATACATTTGTTATAGAATACCGAAGTACTGTCGTCATATCCATTGTTATGCAGGATTCTGGTTCTAAACAATGTCAACCAAGTGTGAGTTTGACTGGTCCAATAATGACTAGCGGGCTAGTGTCGGGCACTCCCAATGACATTGCCTGCTATGGTCACCTATGCTTGCTCTACCTACAAAGAACCTAGAACCAGTTGTTTTGACAACATGCTCATGTGACGTCACACCTCGGTACTCTATTGAAAATGAGACATGTCCATTGATATGGAAATATGCCAATGTGTTTATAATGTGTTAATGCCGCGTTAAAATTAAAATACCAATGTTAAACATTACACTAATAATAACGTAATAACTGAGCTCCAAAGCGAACATTTCCCTTGAAAAAATGTAAATTGAAAAAGCTAAGGACCTACACTGCCTGGACATTGTAGAATTTGAATCTCGTTTATTTTTTTAGTTTAAAGCTGTCGAAATTGAGCATGAAATCCTCAATATACATTAATCTACACAGTCAACCAGCTGTGTTGTAGCCTTTTCAGGCTTCTGTTTGTCAATTTTAAAGTTCTCGTTTCGACCTCTTTCATAATTTATTCTTTATCCTACAAAATTATAATTTCATATTCAACGCATTAAATGGAGATATATGATATACGTTATATTAGTCCATAAACTACTCCCCCGCCTCAAACCATAGTAAAATCAACGTTTATGACTATAAAGTACAAATATTCTGAAGGTTACATATATTTCATGTAGTGGAATTCAGGAACTGTGACGTAGGAAGGTCATGTATGAATCAATTTAAATCTAAGAAACTAGCCATTTTAATTAATTTCACTTTAATTGTCCACTTGTATCTTATGATAGAAATAGTGTAATTATAAAGAGATATCAGAGAATTTTTAACAGATCGTGTAGTCACCGGAGAGATCAACGGGGACGAATACAGAGTTATGACATAGTTATCATCGAGTGTAAGAGTTGAGTAACAATGAAATGTACAGGAACCTGTGATACACTTCGGGTCAACCAGTCCACCTTAGCCCCAGTATCAAGTAACCCTATAGAGCAATATTGTTGATCGCGCCACGTAACAATACACAACAATATGTGATATATTTCTTTTTCTTTTAAATCTCCGTGTAAATATGATTAATTGATCATTGGACAAATATTTTGTGAAAGACCTGGAGGGTGTTTCATTAACATTTTTCGTCTGACAAGCTGTCTTTTTCCGACAGTTACCACAGTAATAGTCAGAGGCTAGTGCCTCTCGGCCAATCAAAACCGAGGATTTCACTGAAGTTGTCAGCACTGACCATTTGGTCAGCGCTGACAACGTTCATGAAACGCCCTCCTGTCCTCATAGGGATTCATGAATATGAATAAGCATGAGAAATGGAGGCAATGTCCAATGGTGCATAAGTATCGTTTCATTATTCATAATCCAAGGTGAAGTGCCGCTGCCCGGCTTGCAGTTATCGCAGGTTTATGTCCAACATGTTGCTCTTTGACGAATCAATCTCATTAGCATGGAGAGCAACAATATATATATATATATATATATATATATATATATATATATCATATAGATCAATATGCTCTTCCGATCATAACGAATAACTTGCACAAAACATGCGAGGGGCTCAGTAATCATGATAAGTGTGAAACGTACTTCGTCAATGAAATATGAATTTCATTACCTAGTTTCCGTCAACAACGATCCGTCAGCCCATCGAAATTCGCCCTCTGTCCTAAGATCATCCAATCCTATCCAGGGTTGGTCATTTATGTCCACGAGGCCTCTCAGAAAGTTCTATACCCATAAGAAACATTGTACATTGATATCATATACATAACAATAGATCTATGGACACGGATTGATTTAACACAACGAAAAGATCGAAAAGATTAATCGATACACTGCTGTACCTGTCGAAAATTATACCCTCGGTTCCGCTATTAAAGAGAGCATGTTACTGTTTAATGTTCTTAAACTTTATTCTGAAAACGATTAAAGGCAAAACCATGAGACATTCCCCCTATCTTTCTTATAATATTTTGACTTCACATTTATGATGTTGTATAATTATGTTGTTATGTCTAATACATCATCCGTTTAATACTATATTGTAACAGTCGGCATCTATTTGCTTAAATATAGTGAGGAAATTAATGTACAATAAGATGTACTCACATGTATACTGGCGGTCTTGGGCTGCGCTAGGGTGCCACCGATTTGACTGCAGTATTCAGTCGCTGCGAAGTAGTTCGTCTGGAAAGGAGGAATAAGGTACCGAGACGTACCATACTCCTTCCATTCGCCCATTGGTACTGAAATAACAATTGACACGAATTGCCTTACCCAAAACAGTCCAATTTACCACATTATGTTTCTCATAATGTTGCATATAGGCAAAACAGCTGTTAATGCTTTTAAACTGTGCAGACAATGCAAGGAATAATAATGTCAAACGGGATTTTTATGATAGCAGAAATGCATAACTGTTTTACAGCGTATCCACTCATTCTGAATAATAGTTATGGCCTTGGCTAGGTAATGTTACTACATCGATTATCCAGTGTGTATTTTTCCAACCTTTTAAACTCAGATATTTCCCTCTTTGAGGTTAGGGACAATTTTGGAAAGTATTGTGCCGCCTCAAATCATGGATGTAGTATTAAATCATTGTGGCTATCGAGGTTCAAAAATGTTTTTTTTTATAGAATTTATCAAAATTACAACATAAAAATACAAATGTTTTGATGACTTCTCGATTTAAGTATGTAGAAACAAGTAAAATGCAAGTTCGATACGTTTGCAACAACCAAAATGTCTGTAATACAAGTCTTACATAGTCCGTGAACGATTGTAAAAGATTCATGCCTACAAACGTGTAAGTTGTATATGAAGATGCGACGTGCATAGATTGTAACTCTCATAGTTTTTTCGGTAAAATAGAAGGCGCGAAAAAAATGTATGAGATTCAAGCCCAGGACCTCGCAAGTGAGAGATTAAGTATTTACCATCAGGGACACTTAGAACAACACTGAAAAAAACACTGAACTAAAATAAACTCGCCTCTAATTCTTTCCCAACCGACAATTGATATTGTCGACAAAGGCTATCTCTCTCTTCGTCATCAATATCGTTACGAATTGTGTATAGGCACTTACACAAAACGTCTCTTTAGGTTATTTATAAGATGGTAGATGCACTATGAACCTTATCGACGAATGGAGATACGTACCTCTGGGCCTTTCGCAGATATATGGCTTGGACTCGGCGCAGCCGTGTACAAACCACCTTCCGTGATTATCGCTCGATTCAGAAGAAAGGCAGACACAACCAGGATTGGTGTCACCTGGTTCGCCAGTAGCCCATGCGGTATCGTTCTCACTGTATTTGTTTGAATGGGAGTGTTACTAAAAAAGTTGCTTTTAGTAGGGTACCTCTGGGGTTTAATCCACAGTCACAGAGCTCGTGGCACAAGCATGACTGGTGAAAATATGTTTACATGGAGTGATCAATCAGCCTTAAATCTTTTCCATCTAAGCAATGATACATATACAATGACAGAAAATGTATTTCCGTGGATTCATTGCGACAATATTGATTGAACGATTAAACCAAATACAGCTTACCAATATAAAGTCATAATCCTGACGATGGGAATAAAAACATCGTCTAAACAATTCGTATTTCTATCAATGTCTACCATCTACCACACAATGGGGAGCACGGGCTCATTGCGATCATGTCCGAACCGTTTTCTTACCTTAACGGACTGTTGTCTACCCATGTGAACGCGCTGTTACTATTTTCCTTCCGAAGCCCCAACCAGTAACATTGCGGAGAAGAAGTGGCTGGTGAGATGAGAGATGTCAAGAATGTCTGTATTAAGAGAACGGAAAGGAGAGAAAAATATTATAAGCACCACAATAGTCACGAAACCGAGTTTGCGCTCAAGGTACAATCTGTTTTTTCTTTAAAATGTTAAAGACACGCTTGTACATATCAACCCCACACCACTTTTGCTAGAATGAGCTAGAATTAATTAATTTGCTAAGATGCCAAATAATGTAGGCCTATATTGCTTCTTTACTCCAGTTGTGTCCGTAATTCTTCAATAGGCCCTATAAATCATAATTCATAAATGCCTTTAAGGGCTTTCCGAAGGGTTGCTCTCAATGGAATCCGACAACGAACAAGAATTTCATAAATGCTCTGATTATAAACCTCCATGTATTGAGGCCAAATTGGCAGCTCGGTCAGATTGTGATGCCATACTTTCCATTTTCCTTTTGATCAATATTATGTTTTGATATCCTAAATAAACAAGTTGTGATAGAAACTGAGCGCTGTATATCTATTTCTTATCAATGACAACACTTAACCACATGTTTACGCAACTTTAGAATAATGATTTCCTTTAGTTCAAATTTGAGCATTAATATTTTGTTTCTTTTTCCATACATTTCAAGTTTCCGTGAAAATTTTTACCTGACATGCCCCCCCCCCCCAAGAATATAAACAGATTTATACTACAGCATCTCTTCAACCACATTTAAATCGTAATTAACAATAATAACAGAGCGGGTACAAGAACTTACATTCAACTCATCGGACCTGACGACCGTTAAATACCCGCCATTGTTTGTACATTCACTTTTGGCGCCGTCAAAGGTTTTTTTCACACCCATAACTCGATAATATGACTCGCCGTGCAGTCTCCACAGACACCGATGATCTACAGAGAAGAAAAAGCTTTCTTTAACAGCATCTCCCGCTGGTATTATCAACGGACGAAAATCTCGGGAAATGCATTTTTGTGAGGTGTACATAATTCTGCAAGTTTTTTATCCAGTAAAGCGTACATTTCTTTGAGCTCTTATTTTGGTATCGTTTGAAAGATTGTTTGCAGTACATGGCATTTATAATTCAGAATATGCACACAAACAAGAAATTTATATAACTATCGAAAAATATGTGGATATATATGCTGCCAGCGACAGTACACATGTCATATAATGCCGGTTCAAGTTAGTACTAAACACATAATGCTAGTATGTCCTAGCCCTTGCAAATAAATTGGCTCCGCAATGATTATGAAGAAATATAATCAAGATAAACTGTCTCATATACATTCCAAGCAAGAATAGCATACCCCTTTGCCGCTGGCATATATGTACGCGATATGCATCTGCACTGTCTTGCCATTTTCCACTGAGATCGTGACCTGTTATTGTTCTGCTGATCAATCTTACATATGGCCCTTGTGAAGCTACGTTGGAGAGCCAGTTCGAGAAGCTGTCGGAGATTAGTGAAAGGGAAATTGAAGCAACAAAATTGGTGACAAGTTTAATAGTAATTATTTTTTTTCCAGCATTGCATGAACAGAACTCATTTAGCATGTTCAACTGGTCTTACTTATCAAAACTTATATAATATAAATGCACTCAGCATGAATATATGTTTAAAAGGGACTTCCGGGCATTGCAAAACCAATGCTTCGTTTAGTTGGCACTAGAATTAAATATCAATCATCTTGTTGTGGGGTTTCGAATGATTCTGCAATTAGAGAAAAATGCCATTAATTGATACGTACGTGAGGTGGTATCGTTATCAAAGAGAACTATTGAAAATGATTCCCTAGCAATGTAGGATTAAATTCAGGATCTCAAACTTGTTTTGTATTTTCACTTGAGATATATCTTTGATTTAAGAGAGTTAAATTTCTGCCCGGTGGTACCCTTTAACAAATATAATTAGTTAAAGGCGGTCGGGCGTAGTGAAAATATTCTCGCAATGGTTAATTTGTCTCGTGTGCACACCGCGCGTTCCGCGTACACGTTTATCTCCGTATTACTGAAATTGGGTATCACATTCACATTTGGAATTAAAAATGTACTTACCCCAGTAGGGTGTTGTTAATCCACACAAATTCTCCGTCCGTGGTTGCTTTGTGAACTCCTATCCAGAAGTTGCGATCTGAGCCGGTTGTTTGTGCGTAAGCTGTCAAAAATGCCTGTCAAATATTTAAAACCTGATGATTTAATGATACAAATGTTTTTATGCACTCATTTAGTTGTATCTTCCGAAGATTTTGGACGTGTTGTTTCTGGTTTGAGGTTAATTACCCAATTACCTTTTTACTAACATACTCTCTTGAAAGATGTATTTTTACCCATCAATTATTTATCAATGCTCCGATCATGCGTGCTGCTCCTCACACATACTAAACTGCTTTAATTTATTGAGATTTCATTCCACTGCTGGTCGTCTCTTACATAGTCTTATCTCCTTTTCAGTTTATATGAAACTTTCCTCCACCACGAACTTAATCAACTGGATCAAAACAGAACTAAAGTGTCAAAAATGTAGCATGTGGACCTCTGATGCCATCTTGCCATACCCTGAATAGAAATTACATCTTTAGTTGAAAGTAAAACACATTTTTTGACAAATGACAGATTTTACATTAAAAAACAAATTATTTTGCAAAATTTCAAACACATTTATTCAAGCAAATTGACAATTTTCATGAGAGAAACCCTAAAACAGACAATCTGACAACAAAGAGTTAAGGATCCTGAATTCCACAGACCATGGATACCAGGTTTGTTATACTTCTCTATTACGTACATGTCAATGATGCTTTTGCAGGGAAAGTTTGAATGTCCTGTAAATGGTTACTGAAATATGAAGTGTCAAAAAATCATTCGGAGAGGACATTACTTTTTCGGAGAGGACATTTTTTGACATCATGAAGATACTGATATAAAAATGCTTACCAAGTGTTTTAGCCACTGAATGATATATGGAAAATAGAATTACTGACTAGAAAGAACATCTTCTTTGACTCGTTTAATCCAAATTTAGAGCACAGTGATAAGTTTCATGCATGAATCTCTACTAACACCACTCAAAAGGCGAAATGACAACAAAGGATGGGCAATTCTCAGTTTAAACAAACCCGTTCCACCAGATTTATTGTACTTTACAAATTATGCATCTGTTAACATGGTTAAGGTTGGTTTGATGTATGTAAAGTTTGAAGGTCCTGTAATAAATGGTTGAGATATGTAGCATAAACAAATGTAATGTGGAGAGGACACGTTTACATCGGAGAGGACATTTTTCTTACTTGTAGAAAATACTCAATTAAATAGTGAAAAAAATGTTCCCTTTCAATTAATGATACGTCAGATTATTGGGTCAAGTACAAGAATACATTTTCAATAATTATTCTTTATCAGAACTTTAAGCAAATCCGTACATTTTATGTACAGTAGGAAACCCTTTAAAATCAATTCCGAATTGAGTCACGCGAGTACAAACTGTCAATCCTCAAAAAACATGAAAAACAAGTTTGAAATATGTTGTATATTTCAAATACACATTCAAGTGACCTTTTAAGCTTTTAATGCACTGTGATGAATATTTGCTGATACATGAAGTGTCACAAATGTATTTCCGATAGGGATACCTCTTTTCGGAAAGGACTTTTTTTTACATCACAAAAATAACACTCAAGATACATTCAGAACGTGAGTAAATGTGGCTACTAACTATTTTCTACAAAGCAGTAATTAGTAAATAGTGATTTAATAGTAGTCATTGATAAGTTTGATTGCTACAATTATAACAGTTCGGGCATCCGATTCCATTCATGTTCATAACAGCAAGGAAATAAGAGGACAACATATCAAATAAAGATGTAGAATTTTTACCAGGGTTGGTGGGGGGGGGGGGTAGAATTTGGATGCTGATAGTAATTCAAAATGTTCTTTCTTCATTGGTCACTGACTCGTATTAGCTCATTTTTGTCATAGTTTATGGGGACAGGATATGTAGGGCTCGAGTTAAATATTTTTGTGTCTTATTAATATACACAATCTAGGGGGGAAGTTAAACTGTAAGAATTAAATTACTTGAAATATAAGTCTATGCATTATCCTTTAATTGCCTTATGTAAATCTCGTTTATCATATGTATTGTCACAATGTAACATGTCTGATGAAGCAGTTCTTCCAGTCGAAACACCATTACCAACAGGTAGGTATACAAACTAGCAAAACCAATTTGTTAAAGAACAAACCAGCGGATTGAAAAAAGAAAGAGTTCTCTACAGGTTCTCTGGAAACTTTGCTGAACTCTGTGGTCATTAAGATTGTAATGTCTGCGGGAGATCGGTGTCGGGGATTCGTTGATGATATTATTTCCTCCTGCGCAGACGATCAGTTTCTGCTTTCTCCATGGGCCATGGAAAGCGATTCAGTTTGCCTCTCTTGTAAGATATATTTTGCTTATTTATTTTACATAGTGTATTGTATTCCTGATAGATTTTTTTTTTGTCATGTCAGGGAGTATACTATTAAAATATACGTAGTATTATGTTGTTCTTTTCATAAGCATGTAAAAACATATATCTTTTCAATGTGCCTGTGCATAAATCTTGTGTCTTTTTTCATGGATTTGGAAAATGTGTCAAAAGAATTGTCATCTCCGAAATCATTAAATATTATGATTATCAATGGTGATAAAAATTAATGTAACAAAAGGCTCTGAAGTGTTTCAATTGTGTGATAAATACAATCAATTGGATGTGAACTACAAAAAACAAACCCGAAATGATTAATGTTTCTTATTTTATTTCATGATTTCCTTCTTATTCTTATTCAATGAAAATTCAAAACATTAATGGTGATTCAAGGTAATATTTTCCTCGAAGCCCTTAGTATTATAAACTATTAAGTAAAGTATGTTTGTAGAGTGTATTTGATAAATATAAGTATTTTTTTGGTAACAATATTTTTTTTTTACATATAGAAATAAAATATAGAAAAGCATAGTTAAACATTTTGATATATGTAAATGATAGACAGCTATTAGCACTACTAAGAATATACATGGGATTTAAAACTTGCAGGTTTCCTAGGAATGGTGAACAAACATGTCATTTTTCGGAGAGGACACTTTTGGACGGAATCGAAACCTTCAAAATTCAAATGTGCATTATCTGAAAATTAAACGTGTTTGGGTTAAATAAGCATGTCATCTGTGTAGGATATGAATTAAGGGTTTTGAGGATATTACATTGTTCTACTCCTGAAGTCTTTAAACAACTTATTCAGTTGTTTTCGGAGAGGACATTGTGGACGGAATAGGCACGTATTCATAATCCCACACTTAACTTTTAAACTATGACCACATATCACAAGATATACAGATTATGATTGTCCTCATAACAGTTGTTTATTTTGATACAATATTAATGTTTCATAGTGATTAGTTTCAGATATGCACTTTATTAAACTTTGAAAAAATCAGATGAGACTGTGAAAGTGGCCTAAAAATGACAATTTTCACATATTTTGAAAAATAAATAAGGTTTACTTGATTTTCTTGTGGTGTTTAAGCTCAAGATAACTGTCGGCGTTATCATATGGCACTCCAGATTTTGTATGTATATTTACAATTTTTTGGTAGGATATCGATAATATCCAATTTTGCAGTGTGTAACCTGATTGTAAAACAACCCTTATAATAACCGAACATTGGTAGTTGCCCGATTTGCCCACACTAGTCCGGCAATCTGGACTAACGCCAAACTGGTCAGCGGACTAACTTTAAGCTAGTCGGATATTTACACGAAGCCAGGCTAGTCCAGCATGCTGGACTAGGATAAAGTTAGTCGTTCTTGTTAGTCCAGCAATAGTTACTAACTTAAAGCTATAGTCCTGCTGGAAACATCTGGAATAGCTTTAAGTTAGTCGGACGGACCAGTTTAGGTTTTCAGGGTAGAAGAAGGAAAATTATCAATAATAATATGTTACATTCTCGTTTCACTTACGTTTTGCTCTCCAGTCGTGATGATTGCAAGATCCCCACCTTCTGATTGGCAGTAGTTTCTGGCTTCGTCAAATAATCTAAAATCACTTGAAACAAATCTGTACTGCCAGTCTCCGAAATCATACCAGCCTGGCGTGTTGCATATCTGGCCTTCTACTGAGGAGAAAACATTGTCATGTGAGAAAGAAGCTCCCTTGAATGCCGTGTACAGCAAGATGAAAGTAGAACAGGTGAGGGTGTACTAGAGAGAATGTTAACCAAATTCTAAACATGGATGATTGCTTAATCCCATTTGTTAATAATGGTTCGATTTTTACACCCAATTGATATATAAAGTACCCGTGGATTTAGACAGGAATAACCGTCTCATTCGGGGCATTCTTTAATCGGAATTACATTTTTGGACCCCCGAATAGATAGAGCGTTCAGAGGAGCCAGATGCAATCTCAGCGGATCCAACGTCCTACAGAGACTGATTTTTCGGTCTACCATGGATTACATAGTACAACTGACAAAGTATCTACTATCTATTGCCATGAAATATGCGCTACCTAAATCATACCGGTACGTTGTGCGAAATCTCCAAATAAATTTACATGTAGGCCTATTAAAACAAAGCAAGGTTGGGATAGAGTCACAAATCATTCAACAAAGAACGTAAAGGGGTAAAAGGGGGCAGCAAGAAATATTCGCTATGTCTTTATAGACGCAGACCTTCCTTTGGGCCCTGCACGATGCCGCTACAACCGTTCCAACCCCAACACGGTGCGGTGTATTAAACGTAGGTCAGTAATCAGTTATCAATTATGAGACAAAAGGTTTGTAACATCAAGTATCAGAATATTCAAGCAAAAGGACTTTGGGGCCTGTCTACAGTAATGGGTACATTTCTGTTACATTTACTGTAACATTTGAAAAAATCTCTTAAATTCCAATTACTTTTTTGTCTCATAAATAAACCAGGCAATAATAACAAACTCGTCTGTCCCGTTACCAACGTGCTATGGCAAATACAGGGCAAATCAATACATTTATTTAAGAAACAAAAAAATAAGTGGAATTTAAGAGATGTATGCAAATGTTACAGTAAATGTAACAGAAATGTACCAATTAGTGTAGACAGGCCCTTTTATATAATTTTCACTTATACGAGAATGTACCAAAACAGATAAGGAACGGAGACCGTTATACAATCTGCCAATGTGTTTATCACAATCGCTCAAAAGTAAGGCAAATATAAGCGGTGATAGATGTTCACCTTGTCGTAATCCAGTGCTGTGTATGAAATGTTATGAAAGTTTCCACATTCAAACAGGATTTGTCACATCGATCTATTCTTTTGATATCAATGATTACTTTCACACTTCCACCTCATGATGGCATGATGACTTTTGTATCCATAAAATCGAAGACTTGTTTGTAGTCGATACATGCGCAATATAAACCTTGTTCACACATTATACGCGTATGTCAATACCTCCGTGTATCATACAGCCTGACGCACAATAGAAGTTCGATATACGTACATGGTATAGGCTACATGCATGTATAGCAGATGGGGTATAGGGGAGTGGAATGAGAGCGATGGGGTGGGGGTGGAGGTGCAAGGGGAGATTAATGGCGTGTAACCTCGTTCTTAAACACAACAAGAAACACAAAGAAGAAAATTAATGCTAATACTTATGAAGCTCTCATATGTTAGACAGAGGGAGAGAAAAAGAAAGAGAGAGAGAGAAGGAGGTTGGGTGGGAGGGGGTTGATAGATTGGAACATCACCGTTGGGAACAAAACGGGGGGAAGAGTTGGGCAAAGGAATAGAAGAGAGAGAGAGAGCGATAGAGACTGGTGGTGTATTTTGTTTTTTTAAGGGCAAGATTCCACGACAGAGTCTCTCTGTGTCCCCCCCCCTCTCTCTCTCTCTCTCTCTCTCTTTCTCTCTCTACCCTAAAGCCACCCCTTCATTCTCCATCGTTCAATATACATGATATACATTTAAGATGCCATTGCCATGGTTAAGAATGATTGAATATGACATTATTTGAACTCTCTGTGACAGAAATATTGTTTATATTCCTGAGTATTTTTTTCAAGTGCCCCACAAGCACTAAATGGACAATATGCTTTGTGAGCTAACTCTATATAATTGTTGATATAACGTGAATAGTAATGTATTGGCCAAGAGTAACATTTGGCATATGATTTAAAGTAGGAAGAGACAAAGTATGAAATGGCCTCCATGGAAACATAACTCTATTAGTGGTTATTTAGCTACGGCCGTGGTGGAAGGGAGCTTTCAAAGTGACTCACACCAACACATATAAACGCACATGCACACAAACATGCATACACACACTGGCACAAATCGGGACATTTGTGCCTTTATCTGAAGAACTCTATCATTGCAAGCCGCTCGCTTACGGCACAGCCCCCCCCCCCCCCCACTTTCTTCTCTATTTATATCTCCCCCCCCCTCTCTCTCTCTCTCTCTCTCTGTCTGTCTGAATGATAACGCCCGTTATATGAACAGAAAATGTTTACATGTCTTATATTTGTTATTAAAGTATCTTCCGTTCTATTGTACCTTAAAACATATTTTTTTATACATCCGGCCAACCTCTTATCCTCATTACGACACAATCCATACATGTTTACAGCTTCTATCATTATTTGAGACTTAAACGTAAAGTTGTCACACTGTACCTGTGAATCCGACACACAGCACCACTGATGCTACCCTGAAGAGCGTTAGACACGCCGTGGGCCCCCACATATTAGTTTTCGTCACCGCGGGACCGTAATCCGGTACTAAAACAATCCGTCGAACACCTACTACACAGACCAATGTCGAGTATCGAGTAGAAGTTGCCGCAGATATATCACAAAGTATGGTTGATATTCAAATTGTACAGCTAATGTCCCGTCAAATCTAGTGTACATTTTGTGCAGTAACTTCCTCAATCATCTGATCATAATGATTTATACACCATATTATGTAGTGTCTGGAGATGGAATGTGTGATACAGAGAGACAGAAAATACAGATTTGAATGAATGCACTGAACCACGAGATCGTGAAGAAGTACCATTCCGTGTATTCTACGACTTGTTTTCAATGTCAACGTTATACTTCTAGAAGCAATTTTGTGAGCGCAGTACAAACGATTATACAAAATAAGCAGGTGCGAGGCAGGGACGTCAAGATCGAGAGAGCAAGAGAGAGGGGGAAGACGATGTGTATTGAATGAACGAGAACGGCATGGAAAGAAAAACAGATAACGGAACAAAATTTGGGAAAGAAAGAGAAATAAACATGAACTAAGCACTTAACCGTAAGTAACAGTAAATCCAATGAGTGATCATGGTAGTGAGTGGTGGTGGTGGGGGACGGGGGAGGGATGGGTGGGGGGGGGGTCGAAGTTATCATTGGGGACGGCAGGTGAATACATTCGCCCCAGGCTGACGATCACGGCCATAATCGTTCCCATGTGCAACGATCTGAGCAATTGTACCGACTGAATGAATGAATCTAGTCCTTCAGTTGTTATGATGTCTATAATGATAAATGCAAATCTAGAGTGCATTGTACATGTATATCTCATTATAGTGATTTTCCCTCCACAATTGGTAAATATTTGCATCTAAAATTCAATTATTAACAACTCGGCGTTACTTACCTGACGTACGTTTGTAGCATTTTTTTCACAACGAGAATATGTATTGTGCATGTGTTATAGGAATAAAATGTTCGGGATTATGCCTCAAAAAAACATTTTCTCACCATCAGAGATTTTCCCTAATAATACAGCTCGACGAGTATCGTGTCATTTCATGATTGGAAATTAATGCCCCTTTGATGTAACACGTGCATACGTGAGATTTTGACATAATGCCAATAATAAACATTTAAACCATGATGACGTCATCAAAATGAAAAAAAATAACGTCCACTTTAGAGAACTGTCTCAGGTACAACATACCTGAAATCCGGAAGAAAATTTATACAAGATTACTAAGATATGCTGAAATAAAAACGTGTTCATGACGTCAAAGATTTAAAAATAATGTTTCGATTCATATTGTAATAATAATGACGTCACGGTGTACTTACGGATGTACTGAGACGTGAAAAAACATCTACTTTTTATAATATCAAATACGATTTGGGGGACATTGTCTATTCTGAAGAGCTACGACCGATAAAAAAAAGTCGTATTTTTCAAAATATTTGCACATAAGAACGCATCTAGGCGCGATTGCGAATTTTCAGCTTTGACGTACGCGCATGACCTTCTTATCACATAAAAATGACTCAAAAAGACCGGATGTGATTAATATAATATCAGAAACATTAATTCAGTAAAAAAAATCGGAATTCTAACATTGTGTTTGAGTTACACACTTAAAAAAGCGCAAAAATGTATCTCTCTTCTCCCACTCGTTCTTTAACACACAACACAGAACATGTCGACACTGTTTCAATTATGCCACGCCAAAAAGAAAAAGATCTCATATAAATCCGATTAAAAATATTAAACAAACCCAAAATTACTCACGCTCAGTCCATGAAGCATAAACATGATATAACATAAATGCATTCAGTGTTGTGTTCACCAATCATTCATCTTATCGTTTTCAACCAGGAAGGTGTTAGAACTGGAGTCGAAGAGTACTCCTACACCAGTCGCGTTCATTGATAGCACAATATAATAATTGACGGCTTGGCTCTTTGATTCAGTGACGACCAGCACCGCCAAATATATGCAAGACAAATTTTGGATGCATTTAGTAAGCAAATAATAAACGTTGGTGAGGGTGATGGGACGAACTATCACTTCCGAGGCGATCTGGATGTAGCTATCTTTCCGAAGCGCAGCTGAGGAAAGATAGCGTATACAATCAGATCGCCGAGGAATATATATTCTGTATGCGAAGATTTCAGAGCCATTTCATGTACTGAAGTGCATGTGCGGTAGTGGTACGTCTTATAATGATACGATTCTGTGAATTTCAGATTATATTGTTGCTTCGTTTTTGTGATGAATCGAGAATACCGTAGAAAACATGTCAGACAAATGCCTCCACATCGCAAATTGGACAATCATATTTCCCTACAAATATCTTGTAAATCATTTATCGAGTGTTTCACCTTCCATGGAAACAACCTCGATCTCATGCCGGACATGTCCGGAAAAGTTACGGACCAAATTCTTTCTACAATTTTATCAACATTTCCCTTCTCTGAATCACCCCCAATCTAATTTCCAATGTGTGTGATAAGATCAGCTATGAACTCGATCCCAGCGAAGGCTGAACGGTTGACATATTTCTCAAACCAGATTTTTATTTTGTTATTCGGAGGAAGGCACTATACCTAATTGAAAATACAGCGTACATGTATTGTTTAAAACACCTGAATATCTTGAATTTTTATGAGGCGGCGGTCATCATCAATCAAAGGAAGTCTATCCGACGCAGTCCATCCATGATAGGTCCATGGTTCAACCTTCCTCAATTTGCAAAATCCGCATTATTTATTGAATGAATTGACATCCGATATTGTTAACACCATGTATCATTGCATTATGTGTGAATAAGCAGACTTTAAGGGAAAGGCGAAACATGCCACAATTGTTTTTCATCCTTTATTAGACATTTAGAGACAATAAAGGAAAATAAAAATACAAAGCACAGGTCAGCTAATTAATGCTTAAAGGGCTACTTAATTAGAAAATAAGTTCCCACTTATCTATGTAAAAGTATCCACTAAAAACGAATTTCACATTCGTTTGCCACAATAAGTCACATTTTGACAAAAATTTGAAGAAAAAAAAAACCGCACACCTCCAAGTGACGTCAGAAAAGTCAGTGCCGAGTCGAATGCATACAAAATGCCATGAAAGACTCCGCTGTTAAACTTAGATTGTACGGAAGTCAACAATAATTTCTAATAGACCTTTTTCATTATGTATGCAAAATTTATTCACGGAGTTCAAACAATACGTTACCAATGGGAACCCCAAAGCTTGTCCGAGGTTTGTCCGAGTAGCAGCAACGAATAGATTCAAAGTGCATTCCATCCATTGAATCTGAACAGTCAATCGGCAGCGCTCGCTCGTTCTATAGAAATAATGAGCGTTTTATTTTTCGTCTCGCGAAATCTCACGCGCAGATTTTGCTGCACCTAGATTATGAAGGAATTCGACATGCTCGCGAGATCTTTTGCTGATGTCATCTGTGAGCATACTGATCAGGAATTTTTTACACAGGGATTGAGATGATATGTTTCTTAATAAATATTTTCAGTTTTTTTCGAAATCCGCAAAGGAATTTTTATGGTATTTGCCTTAAAAAACAGGCCTCATTTTTTTTTTTAATATGTAAGCTCTCAGACCTTGCTGGATCCTGACCCTTCTATGGATTGCACGGCAACGACAGTTACGGCTCTAAAAAGCCAAGGCTTCAGCGGAGATTCTGATTCCAATATTGTTTGGGCTCAAAAATAAAACATTTGTGATATTCGTCTTCAAAGTGACGTGAGATTTCAGAAATCGTACGGACTTCGCAACCGATATATATATGTAAGCTCTCAGACTTTGCTGGATCCTGACCCTTCTACAAATTGGACGGCAACACCAGTTATAGCTTTGGAAAGCCAGTCGAGTATTTGATTCCAGTTTTGTTTGGGATCAAAAATAAAACATTAGTGATATTCTTCTTCAAAGTGACGCGAATTTTCAGAAATCATACGGACTTCGCAACCGATATTCGTCCGCAGGCCGCAGAATACACGCGATTTTATTTTCAGCTCGGTAGTCGTGACCTTCACTTTACCTCTCGAACCGCAAAAAAAAAGGTCTCCCTTTCAAACTGCGATATCTCCATGAATATATAATATTTTTGTACAATTTCTTTTGTAACTGTATGTTAGAGGTCGACATTTACCAAGTGTGAAAAAACATTTCATTAAAACAGGCAGAAAATTATTGCAAATTCGAGATAAATATGTGGTTCTAATAAAAATTAAAAAAATTAAAATAAACTCTATATTTCAATGTCAATCGTTGTTCATGTAACGACGCCACTTCGGTACTATATTGAATGTCTCTACCGAACCATGGAAGGCTAAACTCCCAGCTATTCAATGTTTTCTGATGTATGTTATGCTCGTGGAACATCTTTCTACATGTACATGTATAAGCAATTGCGTGGGCGCATTATAAACATCTTTGAAATTTTCTGGTAAAAGGATGACTCCCCCTTCTGGGCCTCTCCACGTCACGATTGTGCAATAATGTTTTAACAGTTAAATCTACTGGAGCGGCGCCACCTGTATAGAACGACCTCGTGCCCATAACGACTGCTAATGATTCCAACCCTGAAAAACAACCCCATGTATACAATATGTAGGGTGCGTGACGAGGTTACCAAGAGCAGAGAGATACAGCTAAGTGAGACCAGTGGTGGATCTACAGGGTGGGTTGAGGGGGTTAAAATTATTTTTATCTGTAGATGTTTGCCCCCCCCCCCCCTCACTATTGGATTTAAAAAAGGGGGTAAAAATTTACGAGATTGAAACGCCACACTTGGGATCTAAAATGAGGAAATAATTGCCCCATAGCACGCCCCCCCCCCCCCCCCCAAACACACACACCACCCATTGACAAAAATCAAAACAAATAGTCTCGAGATGAAGACATAGATTTTAAGTCTGCTTTATTTTACCAAATTTCCACGTACATTGTACATTGTGGGGGGGGGGGGAATAGCTGGTATAATCTTTGCTTTGGTACTCTCCACAATGCGATGTGTGTAGGACGTGCCGTTGTTCATTTTTTGACATTTTGTGCATTACATGTACTACCAATTTTTACTCTTTTTTTATCGGGCGGAGATACGATGGATCGGCTTTGCCAATAGCGACGATAAACTGGTACATGTAGTTGCTTTCAAGGGAGGGTCTGTGATTGCATCTAGTTACAATACATGGGCAATAAGCCAGTTCGTAATTACAATTTGCGCATGAGCAGATGAAGGTCATAGTGACCAAACCAGCTTGTTGGCTTTTAAATCACTGAGATAAGCATCATCATTAATAAGTTATTTTAGAATATGCTTTTTATCCAATTTATAAAAGAACACCAAGGTGTTCAATCATGGGGTATTTGACAACAGGCCAAACGACAACAATTAGTTTACAATAAACAATGTAATAGAAGCTTTCCCAATTGTTCACAGACCGTAGCCTACTATTCTTGTCACCTGTTTTGAGATGGTTCCTTTTATTAGAGGTTGAATATCGCAAATTGCTATGTCGGGTAAGCACATTACCTAACATCTCCTTTTGAAATGATATATTAATCAACTGCTTATCCTAATGAAAAAGGGAAAGGTCATAGTGACCAAACTTGCTCCAGAGCTAACTACGAACTGGTGTATAAGCCGGGATTCGCTAATAGTTACAATAAACCGATTGTTATTTAAAGGACGGGCCTGGCTTTATAAGCTATGATTGGTTATCGGTTTCAAATGACGAACCTGGCTTCATAGTTACATGAACTGGTTGTTTATTTCACGGACGGGTCATGAATTATCAGTAGTTACGATACATCGCCAGTTTGTTTAACCCCGTCAGTACATTTTCTTCTAACAAAATTTGAGTTTTAGCTCTTGAAATAAAGCATAAATCCGTCTATTCTTGTACTATAAATGATGGATAGAAATGAAATCTCTGGAACTTGTCAAGCTGGCGAGATCAGCGTATTGCGAAAATTTTTAGGCATACACCTAGAAGTAAGGATAGTTTGCTCCATCCTGTAAATGAATGAAAAACAAATCAGAAAAAAAAAACCTTGGAACCAGACAGGATTTGAACCGGCAATCTACTGCTTAGCGGGAAGCGATTTAACCTTTTTAAGCTATGTCTAAAAAATACTGAAAAGTCTCATTTTAATCTGACTAATTAATATTCTTGAGTAGTCCACTGTAAGGACCATTTGGCCAGATTTTGGTGAAAGGTTTTTTTTTTCGATTTAATTTCGATTTACAAAGAACACTGTTTGATATTGAGTCCAGTTTTATCACGTCGATATATCCTAAATATAATTTAATAATGTACATTAATTTGTGTTGCCTGTGGAGAGATAGATTTAGAGATAAATAGATAAACATATTTATGTAATAGATAGATAAACATAAATTTTATCTACCAAGACTGAAACATTTGTGACACATAATTGTTGTGTTCATACACACATTACATTCTTCATCGAACCATCCTCCCATTCTATCACTCTATCATTTTCATCCACTCGTATCTGCATGAACCCCCCACGACCATTATCCCCACTATTGATTTCCATTCCCAGTACTGTATACTCTAATCCATGTCCCTGTCCCCTAGACTTCATGACCACAATGAACACCTACTTGACCATCAACACAGCAATTCCAATGTTTATCCAGGAATACTACCCTGGGACACACATATTATGCTCATGTAGATAATTTGGTGAATAAAGAACACTCTCGATCTGGACTCCAAAGTGTGTGGATGTGTTTTATTTCTTACGTCCTGACGTACACAAAAATGGCGCCGAGGATTTGAGTGATTCGAACCAGCGGTCACCGTGGCCCATTTTGGAGTACCCAAACCTTACCATGTACAGTCATCGTCCACGGCTTCGACAGCGTGGATGGTCTGGATGAGTCAATCTTCTCACTACATGAATGCAACAGGAATTACGCAGCCCACACAGTAGAGAGCCCTTCTGCTGCACATTGCCAATAATGATGTGTACGAAACTTTGACCGTTCCCGCCCCGTTTGGCGACCAGACAGAGTACGATGTTACCCTAGCGGCACTAACAGAGTACTTCAGTGCAGCACAGCCCGCCAACGAAGACGTGGAGTACGTCCCAGCCTGGGAGCTGCCGACTCTCACGGGGAGAATTAGGATGACGAACATCAGGACCTGATGTTGACACGAGCTGTCGGTATAGCCATCAACGAGAAAGGGAGAGGACAAGTCAGTCGACGAGCAGCTCGACATCGTGCCAGCGAACGGCACGGACAGGGAAAGCCTCGACCAGGAGTACGAGCAAGAATCGGTCGACAAGAGAGACGTTAGACCGGCCAACATCGGGCCAGCGAACGGCACAGAAAGCCTCAGCCAAGATCTCGATCATGATCACGAGGAAGAATCGGTCAACAAAAGAGACGGTGGACCCAACTTCCATCCAGAGAACCCCGATCATGACTACGAGACAGTCACAGATCCAGACCATGGCCCAGTCAACAGCCAATTCGCCAAGAACATCGATCCAGAGAGTCCCGATGATGACCACGAGACAGTCACAGACCCTGACCATCGCCCAGTCAATGGCCAATTCTCTGAGAACCAGCAAGGCTATGAGGTAGAGAGCTGCGGAGATCACGCCGGTCTCAATGATGACACCGTTATCTCAATGCAGCTGATGACGCAATGACTAAACGCCAAGCCCCACTGATCGATGACAATGTCGATATCGACGGACGGCAGCCATCTGAGCGGTAAGATGACGTCCACGACGACTTCGCCACCCTTGCGCACAGATTCATCGATCACGACGACTACGACTCGCAGCCCCACGAGCACGCTGATGACTACCAGCCGCGACCAGGCCATGATGAGCGCAATGATGACACGACTATTCACGAGGACCAGCCGCAACCACACCATGATGAGCGCAATGATATCACGAGTGTTCGCGAGGACCAGCCGCGACAATGCCATGATGAGCACAATGCCGACACGAGCGTTCGTGAGGACCAGCAGAGCGACCACGCGCCCAGCCCTGACCGCAACTACGCAGCAGCCTATTTCGGAAGACAACCTGCAGCTCTTCAATTTGAGCTGACCACAAAACATCCCCTTTGACTCTCGTTCGTTTGTTCGGTGGAATCGCCGGAGACAAATACTGGTATTTTCTGACATGATGTCATTATCGTGGACTACACTGTATGATTGGCTGATTAGGATCGTTCACAACTTCGTCATGTCTCACACATTTTGGATTTGAACATGGTTGATATTTTGCTGGATCCTGATCTTCTACAAGGAAGGGTTGAAAAATACTGGTATTTTCAAAAAGTACAATAGATTCCTCTTCAGATGATCTATAAGTGTTGGGGACTCATACAGTAAGTAATTGACATTGAAATATAGAGTTAATTTTCATTTTTTTTTTTTGATTACAACCACATATTTATCTCGAATTTGCAATATTTTCTGCCTGTTTTAATTAAATGTTTTTTCACACTTGGTAAATTTCGACCTCCAATCAGTTGCAAAAGAAAGTGTGCGAAAATATGGTTTATTCATGGAGATATCGCAGTTTGAAAAGGAGACCTTTTCCACGGTTCGGCAGATCAAGTGATGGTCGCGACTACCGAGCTGAAAATAAAATATGCCTGTTTTCTGCTGCCTGCGGACTGGCTGATGTTAAAATATTTGAATATTTCAGTTCACCTCCATTTGAGTTTCGGCTCAGCTCCCGGATTGAATTTTCTGGTGCTGTTTATCAGCAGATTTGAAAATAATTGAAGAAAGACTAAAACCTGGGGTCCCCTGGGCCCATACATACAAATCAATTCAGCCCCACTCTCCATAAGTAACGGAAGTTCTATTTGTGTCATAATACTGGCGTTGGAGGCAGTTTGTCTTCAATCCCCAGCAGGGCAAAACGTTTCGACGGCGCAGTGTCCCAGTAACGAATCTGTTCATCGGAGTACCTTTCCTGAACCGGGATCACGTCACGGTACGTTCCATCCTTCCAATTGAAGTTGAATCTTTCCAGGAGGTCCACAATTTCCGCATCTGTCTTTAAAAGCTTTTCTGGCAGAGGTTGCTGGAGATCAGTGCTGGTGGTATTTTTGATGATGAACGCACCACGAAACGCAAACCATCCCCCATATCTGGGATGGATGCTGACACCATAGATCCTCTGTAAAGCAAAACAAAAACAATTAAATATACAGTTCAGGCCAAAAGTTTACATACACCCATGGAATTCAAAGAAATTTGTTCGCTTGCCAAACATCGTAAAATTTACTATATCTTCAGAAATATAAATACTACCATGATGAATCTGGTATCAAATGAAAGAGTGTATTAAGCTCTTTCACATGATTGGGATGCCGTTGAAATTGAATCATATTTGAGGTGGAATTTCTTTTCAGAAATAAAGTAATATTCATGCAAAATGTATTCTATTTGTTATCATATTTTCAAACATCGTTTGATAGAAATATATAAATAAAATAAATCTATGATTTATTCAGGGAAACCCTGTTATAACGAGGGGGACGGGACCCACACTTTTTCCTCGCTATAGCCGATTGTTCGCTATACCAGTACATGATCAAAACATACAGAAACAAATGCATGTATAGGACTACACAAACAATAAATTACCGCTAGGACTGTAGTATTTAAATGGCTTTGCAAGCATTCTGAACTGAATTCATAAGCTAAAAATTCACTAAAATATCTAACAGCACACTTGAAAATGAAGCAGCGGGGAGGCCCATTTACCCGGCTGCGCCTGCTGTCATGACCGCATGTAGGCAATGAATGATCATTGAACACAATCTTAATGCATGCGCGGCCACGGTCGTACACGCGCAGTGTCACATATGTTTAGAGGCTCTTGCCATGTGCGTGCGTGACATGTGTTGATGGTTGGGCGTGGGGGCGTGCAGTTCCTAGAGCCGTATAGAGATACGGCTCTGGCAGTACCGCACGCGCGTACGTGGACATGTGTGTGGATTCTTGCACGGTGTGTGTGATCAGCGTTTAACGGCGCTAAGAAAATTGCTTGTGCTGTTGTTGCGTTTCCCTCGATGGGCGGCATGGTTGAAGAGAGTGCTCGTAATAACGGAGTCAATTTCCTTTCTTTTTCTTTATTCTTGGGCTGGGAATTTGCCCCGCGATAGCAGAAATTTCGCTACAGCCGATCTTGTTATATGAGAACAGAATACACGGAGGTCTACGGAAGAAAGATCGGGACCCAAGAAATGTCCTTGTAATAGCATGGTTCTCGCTTTACCCGTGTTCATTATAAAGGGGTTTCCCTGTATCATATTTTCTATCATGATATGTCACCACTGAACAAAAAAGTGTAATCTGAAATGTTTGTGTTGAGAAGTAACTAGCACAAATATGAAATGTTTTTGTCAAGCTTTTATCTTTGAATTGTCTAAAATATGAAGATTTTTTGGAGAAACTGACACCTAAATACTTTTTAGCTCCTGATGACAAAGCAATGTGATGAAGGGGCATGGCATAAACATTTGCTTGATATCAAATTTGTTATGATAGCACAAATATTTCATAAGTAAATTGAATGATGTTTGGCACGTGCCAACTTCTTTGAATTTCCTGGGTGTATGTAAACTTCTGGCCTCAAATGTACATGTAAAATAGAACTGTGAATACAATTGGAACTTAACATCAAATATACTTACCTGGTAGATCCTGATACATATCTATATTACTAAATGTTTCAAGACAAAGAGTTACATATTATGAGAAAGAAACAATCAGAAAACAGGAAAGCATGTTACAAAAGGGGTGCATTTTGATAGTGTTTTTCTTGTATTAAATTTGGTTAAACCTGGCATGGGAATGATTTCCCAACAAACAGCATTTGTTCCTGTTTATTTTTTTAAGAGATTTATCAATCAATCTTATTACTACACAGGGTATCATCTCCGTAAAACATGCCATTCTTTAACCCTTATATTACCAGGCCGTGAAAAACCCACTGGTTTAATACACATCGTCTTGCCAATGGTAATGAAATAAATAAATTAAATAAACAACATTTCATTTCCTGTGTTTCACCATTGAACTCTTCCTGTGTAAACATAATAATAGATGGCAAAAAGCAGGATGATCGATACCTTTTTGTTCCCCCATGGATCATTGACCACATCCTCCCGCTTGTAGTAGTACGCAGCGCCTGCTACATGTCCAGCTGTCTGGACCAGGAGTGCCGGTCTTCTTGACCGCGGATGGACCTCAAAATCATGGATCAGGTCAACTTCAAACTCAGGATGCAAGGCCTGGAGAAATTAATGAAAAAATAAAAACATACATTAAAGGGGAAGTCCACCCTGAAGTTAAGTTGATTTCAATAAAAGCAGAAACACGAGAGAAACAGATTACTGAAAGTTTCACGAAAATCCCTCACATGATAAGAAAGTTATTGACCCGTGAACTAGAAATAGCCTGCGTGGTTAAGTCGCTGCCCAGTAAGCAGTAGATTGCAGATTCGAATCCTGTCTGGTTTCAAGATTTTTGTCTGACTTGTTTTTCATTCATTTACAGGATGGAGCACGCTATCCTTACTACTCCTGAGTGTATGCCTAAAAATGTCTTTGTAAAAAGAAAAATTACTATTGTTGTAAGTTTTGTTTTCATGGACTGGATGCTCGCTAATATGTGGTGTACTATTTGTTTGAAAAATCTGAATCTTCTCAAAAGGATACATGTGATCGATAAAGCTATTGCCAGGTTTCACCACCAAGTGATTTTACCCAGAATTCTTTCCAAGTTCTAATACTTAAAGACAGCCAGTCCCTTTTTCAGATCACCACAAAACCATCGACACATTGGCAAAACATATAGAGAAGTGTTAGCAAGCTCTATATTCACAATCTGAAACTGATACGTAGTGTAAAATTCAAATAATGCACGTAAACAACGTCTGATTAATATTGAAAAGGCTTTCTGGGGTAATTGACATTTACGAAGAAATTTTAGGCATACACCCAGTAGTAAGGATAGCGTGCTCCATCCTGTAAATGATGGATGTACAGGATGGAGCACGCTATCCTTACTACTGGGTGTATGCCTAAATTTTCTTTGTAATAAGTCTGATTAATAGTCTTTACCTCAGGCTCTTAGCTGTTTGTGTTGAAATATCTGCTTTATTGATTAATCTGTTTATTAAATTATAAAACGCATTATGAAAAAAATTGTTCTATAGAAGGAATCATTATCAAAGTTTGGTAGTTACTCATAAAATTAGGATTTCACACACGCATAATAACCACATAGATACTGTAACAAAGACTAATACTTTTTTCGTAGTACGAGAAAAGTCGGTTTGAAATTTAACGGCTGTAATTTTTTACATAATATACAGAAAGCTTCAACATGCTATATTCTTAGAAATGGTCTTGAATCACACTTTCTTTAGTTTACGATCGTGATAGACGATTTCAAATTTTAAGCTTGCAAAAGGGACGGACAATCTTTAACTGAGCAGCCAGTTAAGGGTCTCCTATTGTCTCCTGCTGCTCTTGGCAGCTTCTTGTGGCTGCCTTTGGTTCATTACTTTCGAGTCTTGGCAGCTTTTAGTAGGACTGCTTCTTACTTCCAATTTCTACATAAAATCTGTTCATCAAACAGCACACGATCACGTCTTGTGATGCAACTCAAAAACATCCGAACTTGATCTTATACCTCTTTGACTCTGCGGAGGTGCCCAGCAATGCAAGAATCTACGGGATCTCTGTTCTCCACCTCCGTCTGCTCTCGGAGTCTCTCAATGAACGGCAGGAAGGCTTTATCAAACATAGAGGGCGTGCTGATGATGCAGAAGGCCAGGGTATCATCTGGGTAGGGTAGATGAAAGGCTGGCTGGACCTTCGCATTATACCAGCCAATCTGTGGACAAGCAGAAGAGAAAAGGCTGAAAGTGAAACAGACTACATGTATCACGAAAGGTTTTATGATTTGTATACATGCTGTTGACTGAGGTACAATTGTTTATCAATTTATAAGGAACTTAGATTTATACTAATTCTATCTACACTCTGGATGGAGGGATAAAATCAAAACATTGCTCAGGCATTTCGCCTGGCACACAAGTTCAAGTTTCAAGTTCAAGTTTATTTGTCTTTCTTCAGATACAATTTTACAGATTTACAACGAGTGACAGTGTACATAAAGAAACAGTAATATGGAATAAGATTAAATGTTGCATCAGAGAGAAGATAGAGAGACGAGGAGACCTTATAAAGCATATAGCTCGTTAAAGTCAGGTCCCTCATGGCAATAACATATTAAAAATGACCATTCTGATTTACACAAATAAAAATGGATATGTACATGATGTAACTATAGACTAACTCATTGTTATTTGTGTATCGGGCACAATGCTGGAGTTCAATGCAATATGGGAATTTTTTACTGCGATCAGCCCACTCACACAGTGTGAGCACGGGCAGTCCCGGGGCTACGGAATTTTGTGTATTAATGGAACAAAATGAAACAAAATGCATCGATGGCTCTCCCCACTCTTTCTGTCTCTTCTCTACTCTCTCTCTCTCGTTAAAAATCATTACATTAGACTACCCTGGTTGACTTCTGTATTTTTCTGCTTTAATTCCTGAGTCTCTCTCTTTCAGCCACTGCCTGCGCCTGGCACTGAGTATTATTTCAACGACTATTTTATGGAAATACTTCATTCGATCCATAGCCATATTTACATGTTACCTTAAAAGGGTGAATTTCAAAGCCCAAATGGCCAATCTTGTCTCTGATTTGTGCGGCTACAGACTCCATGACTGTCCAGCTTCAGCCTTCCGCATGTTCATTCAGCAAACATGTTGATAAAACGATCACAGCATGTACATACAGTCGACATTGGGGTTGGCACACCGGTGCGGTACAGTCCGTCGACATTGACGTCTCGCTTGCGTGTGTACTCAGCCGTGCTATATTGTAGCACGTGATATGTCACATGACTTGTAATAGTCTTACCACTTCTCTTCAGGAAGTATTTTCTTCTGAATAAGGAACACAGCTAGAATATGTCTAATTCTTTTCAATGTTGTGAGAGAAAACACACGACTCATATCAAACAACTTGGCAATATAGGTTCTAAAAAGGGCAAATCTCTTGATCATTTTCTGGGTTTGTAGGAAGTTTATAAAAATTGATTCTGCCTTTTACGTCTGGAGACGAAACTAGAAAGAAACGATGACAGCAGCTCGCTCGTACACAGTTCCGACTTGATTGACATGCATTCGCTATGCAATCAGGCTAACTTCGTTTGCTCATTCCCGTCAGTTTTGCCCACTATCATCGGTGATTTGTATCACTGAAATCGAGAGAAGATGTCCTTTCGGGCCGGAACACCTCGAGACAATGAGACAGGAGAGAAAAGTCCACTCTTAGGCGGCGATGGAGACGGTGAAAAGAAGCAGACGTAAGTTGTTTTTCATTTATTTTCCTGCTTAAAAGTTGAATGTCGAAGCGAGACTTGGCTTGTCCTTGGTAATTGGGCTGAGGCATTGCCCTGGCCGTGCAGGACCCCCGCACGCCTCGCCTTCGCCTTGTGTCGAATGGGAGGTCCTGTATCAAGCTGAAACTGTGAAAGTGAAAGGCTCGGCTAGGGCAGGCTGAAGCCTTGACCGAAAAAATCAGTCTCTGTGGGACGTTGGATCCGCTAAGATTGCATCTGGCTTCTCTGAATGCCCCTAAAAATGTTCATTAATGTCCAAAAATTTAATTTTGATTAAAGAATGCCCAGAATGAGATTGTTATTCCTGTCTGTATACATGTAGTAACATAGTT
Organism: Arbacia lixula; assembly: GCA_963669155.1. Lineage (NCBI taxonomy): Eukaryota > Metazoa > Echinodermata > Echinoidea > Arbacioida > Arbaciidae > Arbacia > Arbacia lixula. The sequence goes on from OZ022580.1 coordinate 5,168,979, forward strand.
GAAGCTGACTTAAGTTGCCTTTATTGATATTTGAAATGGATGTGTACATTAATTTAGAAAATCAACGTGAGATACTTGATACTTGGTGATAATCCCTGTAGTTGCAACTTGCATAAATAGCTAGACTGGGATGCCGATAGTTGGTGCAATGATATCATTGACATTGGCCAAGGGTCATCAAATAAGCTATAGCCTAAGTAAAGATGCCAGTGTTGCTAAATATTTTGAGTTTTTCCTGGTGTAAGTTGTGAAACGCTAGTCTCTGTGATTATATTTAATAGAAATATAATTTCAAAACAATACAAAAATACAAGAATGTGATGTTAAATCATTACATCTAAGATTAAGTTAGATCTACATTGTATCAATGCATTTACAATTCTGGTATGAAGATTAACAAACAAATAGAGCCTAAGGGTTTCATTTTAGTTAGGTGTCCAGTCGTTCCAGTTGCTCTGGCCATGCTGCCGGGAACTCTTTGTTTGTCATTCGTGCATTTTTGCACAAATAATACAAAATTTACAGCTTTTAATTCGGCTCTTAACAGGTTAATTTTTCCTTAATTTTAACATTTTCATAGAAATTTCTCTGATGAAATTATTTTTTCAGCACCCTCAGAAACCAGTGTCTACATTCCAGCATATCTGAAGCTTCAGACATGTTTACTACAGCTCAAAGGAATTGGCATAGGGAAAGGGAAAGGGAAGGAGCCGCAGTTTTAAACTGAGGTATATTTTGTCCAGTTCTGCATGAAACATGATGCTTTTTAGGCTAAAGCATCGTGTTCATGCTTAACTGGACAAAATATACAGCGGTTTAAAACTGCAGCTCCTTCCCTTTCTTTCCTTTCCCTTTCCCTATGCCAATTCCTTTGAGCTGGCGTGTACATAGCATATCAAGTTTGATCATGCTTTTTAGTTACAAATGACTTATTAATTAACAAATAATATATACCATGCATGAATGTGCTTGTACATGTACTCACCTCCAGAATGTATCTCTGTGAGGGACTGACAATAATATTTATTTATATTTATTTATCTAAATCATAATTATTATTTGACTTTAACAATTCTGTAGGCTTACAAAATATCAACATTGAATCATAATACTGTGTGAATTTACCATATGGATACGGGGAAGGTACTAACTTCAGTACAAGTAGGTACAAATGTGAGATGGAGGTTAAGAGCAAAGTACAGCATGCAGCCATTTCCATTGTCTAAACACAGTGGGAACTGCAACATGAGTTCAGTTCTCATACATTGCTTGCGTTAATTTATTATTCAATGGTTCCTGTACAACTAATGCATTATTTTTTCCACTTAAAGGTGCTTAATAATAATAAAACCCTCATATATATAACAGATCAAATTGAATGATAGCAGAAAAATAGGGGAGAAATAGATTTGAGAAACGTGGGATATTCTATAATGAAGTTATAAATGATTTATATCTTAAAGTTTTCAACATTAGTCTAGTAATTGTAAATTCATGGTAAACAAGTGGTGATCTGAGTTTGTGTGTGGTATACAGCATGAGAACCATTTCATCATCTTCCTTGTGGCTTTCTCCTTTATTTTTATATTTCATAGGTCTTTCCACTGCATACATGAGTTTTACTCTACCGGTATCTATGTAGATATCATTCCAGGGCCAAGTTGCATACATTTTCAATCACATGTATTGCAACTTGCCATCAATGGTAATTACCATGGCAACAGGTGCAATTATGATAGTTCATCAGTCATCAGATGTTGTGATGGTCATTAAATCGTTGATGGGAAGTTGCAATAATTAAAAACATAACATGGCCTAGGCATTGAATAGTGAATTTACATGATTAGAGCTTATTGCAATTCTTAAGTTAGCCTAGGTACTATGCTATGAGGTGTATGGGCACAACCAGTATACATGTTAACAAGTATGTCTGGTAACACAGACTATGTTCCCATCCTCTGAGAGGGGAAGGAGTCAGAGGAGCCATGACGTTATGAGGGCGTAGTCTTTTTTACCAGACATACATGTAGTTGTGAACAGACTGGGTTTTGTCCATGCACCTCACAGCCTAGTACCGAGGCTAAACTTAAGTCTCTGCACAGGAGGGAAGAACACCCAGTCTGCTCTCGTTCATTCTGCCATATCGTCCGTCTTTCACTCCAGGATTGGTGACATGAAGGAGAGCCCTGTCGCCATTTCTGGGAGCAGCAATTTGAGTGGGGCAAGTCTTACTGGTGGAGACAGAAAAAGAAGGTAAGAGTACAGGCAGACCTGTCTATACAGACCACCCTTAAAAAACAGTAATAAAGGTGGTCTTTATATGTGGTCTCTGTAGATACTTATATAGATGACATTTTACATGTACCTGTACATGTCCAGGGCCCTCCTCCATAGAACTACCATTGATGGTAACTTTGCTATCAATGGCAATCTCTATGGAAATCTTGAATTTGATTAGCTGTCAAGCATTGTTACCATGGTACATGTAGTAACTGCTCTGAGAAGGTTCAAATCTAGTGGCCTTTACAGATGTTTGGTTTTTCGATGACAACAGTGTTTGTACATGTATGTAGACATGTGTTTGAATGAGGAAGTATTTCTTGCAATTCTTGTCAACCAATGATAGTGATTGTGCTTTTTTTTAATGATAATATTGTCCTCTTTTTGTACTTTCACACATGCATGCACACATTGTACACTTTGTCCCACAGTATGTCACATATTGTACAGGTACATGGAGGAGACTGCAGGCTTCCCTTTTTGCATTTAAGGGATAAATCACTCTGATCACATGACAATTAACTTTTTTCTTCTTCAAATATCACATGTCACTACAATGGACAATACCGGAGTCTTAAGATTGGGAATCATGTGCTTGTATTTCCTGCCTTCTGTTTGAGTCACAGAGAATGGTGCTTTTGATCAGATCGAGTTCAATTGTTTCAGATACAATACAACATTATCACCAAAACACATGTACATGTAGGAATGGTTGGTGTGGTGATAACAATAAGAGTAAATTGTGCTCATGTAGGCAAGTTCCGGTATGATGGTATGACTCATGAAAGTGACAACTGGGGTAGAAATGTTTGAACCTTTTGAAAGTCTAGGTTAGCATCAAGGACAGTATGTGAGGTACACAACAGCTCAAAGGAATTGGCATAGGGAAAGGGAAAGGGAAGAGAGGGAAGGAGCCGCAGTTTAAATCGCGGTATGTTTGGTACAGTTCAGCATGAAACACAATGCTTTAGCGTAAAAAGCATCATGTTTCATGCTGAACTGGACAAAATATACCGTGGTTTAAAACTGTGGGTCCTTCCCTTTCTTCCCTTTCCCTTTCCCTTTCCCTATGCCAATTCCTATGAGCTGTAGGGTACATGTTACATCATTGACTGTGTACATGTAGTACCCCTTTGGCTACAAAATGTTAAGACCAACTCTGTCAGCCTTAAACGAGATTATTTTGGGCTACTAACTTGTATACTAAAACGTGCTAACAGTGCATGCAATGTGTACTGTGGTATAAAGATTTGCTTCAAAGATGGAATGCTTGATGAAATCCTTTAGAAGCAACTATTCCCTAAATGAAGTTGCACAAATATAATCCTAGCTTTAGTGTACAGCAATTGAAATACTTATTGCACACATCAGCAGCATTCAAATGTAATGAAAAACTACTTAAAACAAGCTGAGATTGGTACATATCTGGGGACCAGGTAACCCTGGTTCCCATTTCTGAGTAGGAAAGTTGGGAACTGGATAGAGAGCCAGGCATACCCGGTTCCCGTAGTAAATGGGATATTATGCAAGTAAGGTAAACTGTCCATGATACTATACTTGCTTTGTGATTTTTTTTATTTCTTGGTTGGTGGGGAAGGAAAGGAGAGTCTGCAATCGTATTTATGTTGCAGTGAACCGTAGATAGGACTGGCCCTAGACAGGATGTGAGCTGATCAAAGAGAATTTCAGACGTACATGTAGTATGTACATTGCATGCAAATAGGTTGCTGAGAGAATCGATCTGGACTCATGGAATATTAAACATGCATGATGAATCTCCCAATATTTCAACAGCCAGAAACACCAGGATTCTAGATTGTGAACAGTATAGAATGCATGAAATGTTTTAAGTGTGTGAATTTTTATTGAAAGACTGATTGACCTTCAAGTCATGAATGATGAGAGTTAACTTCCTTCCAGCACGAATTAGCTAATTGCCCATTGTCTTCCTTGCGCCAACTCTTGTACGTTGTCAGTTAAAATTCATTGCAGTGTTGCTCTGTTTGTATTTCTGTACATAAATCATTTTTATTGTCAAACCTGTGGGCTCAGTATAATTTTCTTTGTTGGATATTGAATAGATTTTGATGCTGATTTTGTTTGATAGTGACCAGGCATGACTTTTAAAGTTTCCAACATGTACATGAATGCATATTGGTTCATGGAAAAGTACATTAAGATTTGTTTGGTATATACATGTAATAGTGCGCAATAGGGCGCCATCACAGTTTCCCGCACAGCACAGTGATGTGTTGAGGCAAGCGGCTAACTGCTGCCTGAGGGTTACAATGCGGTATGGGAATGAACACCATGGTCGCTATGAAACACACACGTAAACAGTAATACTGTATACGCCATATGTTTCGCGAGTCTAATTTTTCGCAAATCAGGACTTCCCGACAATTTCGTGAGTGGTTACACTACAGCTCAAAGGAATTGGCATAGGGAAAGGGAAGGAGCTGCAGTTGTAAACTGCAGTATATTTTGTCCAGTTCAGCATGAGACATGACACCTTTTTTTGGCTAAAGCATCGTGTTTCATGCTGAACTGGACAAAATATACCGCGATTTAAAACTGCGAGTCCTTCCCTTTCTTCCCTTTCTCTTTCCCTATGCCAATTCCTTTGGGCTGGAGTGTACATATAAATTTGCGATCATGGAGTGCTACTATTATTATATGCACGTTGTATTTATGTTTCCGCGTGTTGTTAAATTCGCGAATAGCACCCGACTCGCGTAATACACGAAAATAAAAACTGTGTGAAATATACATGTATGGCGTATACAATAGTTTTTCACTTTCCCTGGAAAGGTCTGTGAAGCTGCACATGACTGAAATTTTATGTGACACGTTATCGTTACGATAAATGTACATGTACATGTGTGCTGATTTCTGCTGAGTATCATGACTTTTAAAAATAAATTTTTAAGTAAACACAACTCATGGTCTTTTCTAATGATGGGAAGCCATTAATGTTTCACTTCTCTCTTTACAGGAAACCTTTCCACCACTCTTCTCTGCCAGCGAACCAGACGAGGCGTGTGTCAGATGTAGGCAACATCCAGCTCCCTCGTGACGACACAGTGGTGGCGACGTACCAGCGATATCGCTACTACAGCAGACTCAGCGCAAACAATATTGAACACTTTGTAAGTTCAGTTGGCAATAATTCAAGCCAATATTTCTTCAATAAATTGTCAGGTAAACACAAATTGTACAATATAAAGGTAACAGGATATTTTTTTCAAAAAGTTAAAGGCTTGTGAGAAATTTGAAAAATATCCTTTGCTAACAAATAAGTTATACCAGCAAAGTGGTACAAAACAAATTAAATATAACCAAGAGGGCAAAAATATATAAATTGGTCTTACTAGATTATGAACAAATGATTGTTTTTGTTTATATTTTTTTAATGAGGATTCCTTCAGTGCAAATAAAGGTGGTCAAGAAAAAAATGATTTGGCAAATGTTGCAAAATGGCAGGGATCATTGCTGAATGTACAGTGTGAACTTTCTGAACCCGACGTATGATGCATGCACCCACATTTTATAGACTTGTGACCACCCAGAGTCTATGTTCTGCTCAAACTTTCTGAACCCGACGTATGATGCATGCACCCACATTTTATAGACTTGTGACCACCCAGAGTCTATGTTCTGCTCAAACTTTCTGAACCCGACGTATGATGCATCCACCCCACATTTTATAGACTTGTGACCACCCAGAGTCTATGTTCTGCTCAAACTTTCTGAACCCGACGTATGATGCATCCACCCCACATTTTATAGACTTGTGACCACCCAGAGTCTATGTTCTGCTCAAACTTTCTGAACCCGACGTATGATGCAGGCACCCCACATTTTATAGACTTGTGACCACCCAGAGTCTATGTTCTGCTCAAATCGCACTTGCCAAGCAGACATATCGGTATGCGTTGTAGAAGGCAATCAATTAATTAAATCAGGTATATCCAGCCAGCCAGGTATTCTTTTAAAAGAGCTAGGTTTTTGCTGAGGAAATGATGTAGCAATTTCTATTTCAGAAATAGTGGTTGAAGAAGCTTGTGATTTTAGGTCATCCGAGTGTGATTCCTCCCGTTGGCCAGAGATGTTGACAGAGGATCCTCTTTGAAAATAGCAACATTGAGAAAATTGTTATCAGGTATTGAGATAAGCAACTTGGAAATCAGCAAATGTAGAAACTTGTACAGTAGAAGTAATTGGGAAATGCATAGACTGTTTTGAGAGTGAAGACATGTATTGAAGTGTAATAACCCGCCATCTTAAAGGAAAATTTTTCTGTAAGTTTAATAGTGTTTCAAGTTTAGCAAGTGGCATACGAGTTTTCCCGCTATTAACCCCACTGAGTTATGAATGTACCACTGAATTCTTTTCCTTTATCTTTTTTTTTTTAGAAAATTCCTGATCATGTGCTTCCTTCGAGTCTCTTCGTTCTTATGGTTCCTTTCAACCTTGTCAAGAAAGAGCCAGGAGCTAAACAGAACAGTATCGTTACAATGTAAGTAGACCACGATGCATTTGTATCAGCCAGCAGCTTACAATATCACTAACAAGTGGAATCCTTACATGCAATCGAACGAGCTATCGTTAAAAAGTGAAGACTGCCATTAGTGTAACCCAGTAGATTATGGGAAGTGGAGTGGGTTTATCAATCTGTACCTCAAGCAAAACTTTTTTATCGATTCAATTTTCTCTTTAACCAGTTCTTTACTGAGCCAGTATATGGACTGGCTTTTTGCCACCCAGATACTAAGTAGCATGACCGCCATACAATCTGCTATTGGGAAAATCGATGATAGGCTATGAATAAAGTTCTATTACCTTATAGGATGTAATTAAGCCACACCCCTTTGGTTACTGTAGTTCCATGGCAAATTTTGACATTTTTAACTGGACCTGCATTCACAAAGCCAGAAAATCTAACTGTGAGCAATGGGTCAAACAAATGGTTACAACAGTTTCTTCTGCTTTGACCTTAAAAGTTACAGTGACCACTACAGTGACCTTTTACTTTTGTGTATCTACATTCCTGTCCCACTACATCACTTGATTGTTCCTTGAATATCCTTTGCCTCATGATAACCACTTTATGTCTACAGAAGAAATGGACTACAATATTGACACTGGACCTTATCTCTGTTTTGTTTGAAGCTGTTATCACTATCCTGTCATACAGCTGCCATTGTCCCAAGGATTATATTGTATACAAGCTATGAGCCATGTAAATGTAAATGGTAATACTAACACACGTCACATACATGTAGTAAACACACATACAAGCACATGTTATTGCCATGTGACCTACTGTATGGACAATATTAACCCGCTCTGTACCAAGCTGCTAAAATGCTGTTTATTTGTTTGCCATATAGGTAATGAGAGGGTTAAATGTAAGCAATTAATTTCCAGGAATGTGTCTTTTTTTAATGATTGCTTGGCACGTACAAGGATAAATGAGACTAGTACCTATGGTCGCCGTCGAATTCTTGGACAAATTGTCATCACTGGACCATATGTATTCAAAAAAAGACCATATATATTCAAAAAAAGACCTCAAAACAAGTTTGTGTGTGATTAGTTAAATCCTCACAGAGTTAACACTGATGAGTGTGAGATCAAGATTCTAGTGACAGCAGACTATAGAAGCATGCACTCACTGTCTGTAATCAATTCACCATACCATATATAGGGTAAATCATCCAATAATGCAATGCTCAGCAACATGTAAAAAGCAATTATATTGCAGTTGTGCTTGCTTCTGATCTTACCAGAAATGGGCATGACTGCACAAAATAACCCGGATGTCGCCATGCTGCATTATGGGATTGTTTTTCCTCAAATGCAGTATATGGACAATTGCACTCAGGGCCATGTTGCATATAGGTTTTTAATTATTGCAACTTACCGCCAGTGGTAACTACCATGGCGACAGGTGCAATAATGAGAGCTCATTGGATTTGTGATAGTACATGTAGTTACCATTGATGGTAGGTTACAATAACTGAAAGCCTATGTGGTAAAACTGAGCTCAGGCCCCGCTGTAGTACCGTCAGTTGACCAGAGTCTCCTGATCTAACTGTTCCCCTTCCCCCTTGGTAGATTCTCTATCTGGAACACCATGATGGGAACGTCACTGCTGAGCATGCCGTGGGCGCTACAGCAGGCAGGCTTTGCCATGGGGCTGGTCCTTATGCTGGTCATGGCTGGCCTGGCCCTCTATACCTGCTACCGAGTAGTGCAGTCTGTGGAGAGGTTTGGTGAGTCAAACACAGCACATCCATTTCCTTCTTTTTACCCCCATTTTATACATTTTTTTTTACATTTTATGTCATATCTAATATTCACATATGATATTATATTAAACTTGTGTGCTATCTTGTTTATATCATATTCATTTATATGATATATTTCATCTTGTATTATAAACTCTTTATATTATATTATGTAACCCCCCCCCCCTTTTTTTTCTACTACAAATATCCATCTTCGCCATTTTGTGGTTGAGCAATTACCCAAAGTTAATATGTGCATATTTGAAGAACTTTCGTTTCCAGCATTTCTATCCTCCCATTTTTCCATGAAAGACAAGATAAAAATTCTGGTCATGAAAGTGATAATTATTATTATTATGATATTATAGGACATAAGAATTACGTCTATCAGAAAAGACATAAGAAAAGTTAAATAATGATAAGAATTGATGGTGTTCTCAACATTCTAAAATTGTCTATTGAAGTGTGTATAAAACGTTAATATTATAATGGAAAGAAAAATTTTCAAGGACCAGTAACAAATCTCAATTCGAAAAAAGAAGTACAACGTGAAGCAGTAAAATTAAAACGAAAAGCTTTTGTTGTCTGTTTTGAACAATCTCTTCATTGCATGCATTGCTGTGCCTACCTGTATGTCTCCCTCTATGACAGAGAGCAAGGAGGGCATGGCTGAGTTCACGGACGTCTGCGGCCAGTACCTGGGCCGCTGGGGGCAGCTCATCAGTGTCTTCTTCTCCTTGTCAGCCCTTCTAGGGGCCATGATCGTCTACTGGGTGCTCATGTCCAACTTCCTCTACAGTACCGTCTCCTTCATGTACCGTAAGTCCAGCATCGGCTACGACTACGACTGTTCTGTAATCGTTCTCGATTCACCATACCGCATATAGGAGAAAAATGCCCCATAACGCACCGTGCAGTTGCATTTGGATTTTGTTTTGCACTCACCGAATACTTAATCTAAAAATAGTCTTGTGTAAGTGTTATAAAAATAAAAATCATCTCTCCGCTTTTCACCCTTTCTTTTCCTTTTCTTCACTCCATAATTGGGTCGATTATCCGAAAGATTACAACCACATGGTGTAACCAAAAGTTCAACTGCTTTCTAAATATTGTTTATTAGTACACTATCACCATGGAAAGATTTAAAGAACATTAAAGCTGACGTTAGTTTTTGAATAGGACGCTTGGGAACTGGGTATACCCAATTCCTGTAGTAAATGGGTTTATGTTGAAATATTCATACAAATCAAGAGGGCATTTTGAAAGCAATACCTGTCAACAGTTCAAATTATACACCTGTAGAAACATTGATATTGCTGAATATAATTTTGTTCTTGATCAGCACCTGCTTCAATTGTGAATTTGCAAATGATTTCTTTATGCATTTTTGTCCATCTTTAGAGGAGATTGAGCATATAATTCCTTCAGTGGGTAATGAAACAGCACTCTGCCCTGGACATCAACCACCTCTCCATGCACATTTACCTTTCATGACGGAAGACCCATCAGAAAAAGGTAAAGCAAACATGTTGAATATTCAGCTTAGTACAGCTCTCTGTTAGATGACGATCATCACTACAATGATATCAATGATTGATTGCAAGGGAATGACAGGTGAAAGATGAACATTCATTAATTCTTTGCATGTCATATAGACTGCATCTCTATGAGATTTGTGTCAATTAAGTAAAAAAAAATGTGAACCGGTAAATGGTGTGTAACAAGCTACAAAATGTTGATTAAATATCATGACTGAGCATATTATTTTGATAATCTATCAGCCGTTAAGCAAACTTTTGTGAAATATTTTATAAATTGTTCTCAATTATTTATATCACTTAGTATATATTACCCTCTCACTTGCCTCCACCTGCCATATGATATCAATGATATTTATATCTATTCCCATTCCCCTGTCGCTTCTTTATATCCTTATATTCTATTGTTCTTCCCTTCTGCTTCCCTTTCTTCCTTCTCATCTGTCTCTCTTCTTCCAAATCCTATCTTTCCCTTATTCCTACTCTCTTTAACTTGCCAACTTTCTGACCTCATATTTTCTCCTCCTCCTACCCCTCTCTGCTTCCTTCTGTATTCTCCTTCTCTCTTCTTTTTTTATCTCCCCCGTCCCTTACTCCTTCCCCTTTTCCTTCTACCCTCCATTCTCCATACCCCTTCACCATACCCTAACCCAAATGTCCCATCTCTCTTCCCTTTCCCTTTTTTCGCTGCTTCCCTTCTCCTCCTTCATCCCTCCCCCTCTACCACCCCCCTCTCCCCCACCCCCCCCTCCCCCACCCCAACCCCCTCCCCCACCCCAACCCCCTCCCCCCGTCTAAACCTCCCTGTTCCCCCTCCCTCCCTACTGCAGTTACCAATGACACCAAGTTTACGGCTTTCCACAAGGTGTGGTCAGAGACAGGCACAGTGCCTCTCTTCTTGTGCATCCTGATTCTACCCCTCATTCACATCAAGTCTCCAACGTTCTTCACCAAATTCAACTCTCTCGGTAAGCTTGACTCCTCAAACCTTAAATGCAGTTTGCATGAGATTAAAGGGAAAGTCTACCGTGTAGTTATGTTGGTTTCAATAAAAGCAGAAACATGAAAAAACATATTAGTGAAGGTTTGATGAAACTCCATCAAAGGATAAGAGAGATATGGTATTTTAACATTATGAGTTTGTGACGTGCGAGGTCCATATGTTTTTTGATGAAGGAATGATTTTTTTCGTAGAGATATGTCTGTAAACATGTGTTTTTAATGATGCATCAAACGCACAGGTAAAGTGTTACATCCTTTTGAGAAAATCAACATTTTCAAAAAAAATTAGTACACAACGTATGAGAGAATATCTCGCAAGTGAGGTCACAAAATCAACATTTCGAACAATCGTTACCCTCTTGTCCTTTGACGGATTTTTATCAAACCTTCACTCACATATATGTTTCTTTCTTGTTTCTGCTTTGGTTAAAACCAACTTCACATCAGGGTAGGCTTTCCCTTTAATGAGCTTGAGGTATGGTTGATAAACCACAAGACATATGCACAGAAAGGAGACATTTTAAAAAAAAACTTTGATTAGAAGTGCCATCTTTGGGGTAAAAGTGTGAATTCTGGCACAGGTATACTTAATTTACTCATCTCTTGTTTGTAATATGTAACCAGGGCTATTGATATTATCCTACACATTTTAACACATTGCTCTGTGAGAAAATAAAAGTGACAATATTGACAGAAATAACACAGCTTGTGGTGGGGGTTAAAAGAAACACACAATGGCCAAATTTCTCAGATTTATTATATAAGGGTTCTTTTCTTGTTTTAAAGATGTGCAAAGTCATACTATCGACGAATGACCACTAACAGTGACATAGAAAACTTGTCTGCTTTGTCACGAGAGTGGAAAAGAGTTAGTGTCATGCTTTTGTAACAACTGCCCCCTCCCCCCCCCCCCCCCCCCCCCCATAATTCATTGCAGATACAGATCTGGGGGATGTTTAACCAAGCTGTTCTTCAGCTATACCGTCAACTGGTGACCCTTTCTCGTGCTAAATGAGATTCTGAATGATTTTGATTCCCATGAGCAAAAGTTCAAATCTGATGTTTGTAAATTAATATTCTTGTTGTTAACAAGTGTCTGAATACAAGGTGTGTGATTTGTCAAATTTTATCAGGATTGTTGGAAATTAACTTCCATTACTGGTATGTTAGAGCAGGAACAAAGTGTTGTATCTCATGTATATGTAGCACAAGAAAGGGTTACCAGTCGTGTCTAAAGTACATGTAGTTCTTAGCTTAAGAACAGCTCTGTGAAACAACCCCAGTACATGTATGTAAGACATGAAAATAAAGTTATCTCTTTATGATATTCTTGTTTCAGGAACACTCTCAGTTGCCTTCCTGCTTGTGTATGTATGTGTTACCGCTGCAAAATGGGGCATCAATATAGACTTTGAAGATGTTACATCCATTCACTACATAGAATGTAAGTTCAAACCCTATTTACTATCTGAAATAGGAGTAGCAGTATCCTTGCTTTTCTTCTCGTGCAAATATCTTGCATTATCCCTCTTACTTCATGCAAATCAAAGTATTTTATTTTGTACGAGCTGCCATTTAATTGATCATGCTGGTTATGGATTTTCTTTGGTTGATATGGTCTTATTCAAAGTGCTTCTCTCCATTGCATTGTTATATGAAATCATGCTCACTACTCGAACATAACTATGATATCCAATGTCCAGTTATGTATTCAAACAATAAAACTGGTAAAATACTAATAGGATCCTGAAATATAATAATTCAAGCATAAGCCTGTTCCACTCATAATAAAAGGTGTAAGGTTATTGATGGTTAGTGGTGATAAATGGTGTCACATTCATTTTAGAAATGAGTTATTATTCATATTGATCATATATTTATCATCATGCCATGACATAACATAATTCTTCCTGGAGGCATACCAATTTTGTGTGTAATTGTGTGCAAATTTACAAAAGCATTATACTTTTCACAGTGTACTTATTACATTTATTTAAACCAAGCAGCCTGTATAAACATTTTATATAATTTGAGCAGTTTCTTTCCATTGGTTAACCATCTAAGTATTCACAGATCATTCAATGACCATGATAAAGTGCTCATGATTTGCAAGAAAAAACACAACAGCAATGTATTCAAAGAAAAAAACTTCATGATTCATGTACAAATGATGTTTATTGTGCTTCATATTTTTGTATCCATTTATAGCCATCTGGGGTTTTCCACAAAATTTGCTTGTTTAATAATATGATTTAGTTGAGTTGCATTTACTTTGTTTGTGAAATTATTAACTCATGACAGGTCTTACTAACATAAGTGTAGCCCTAAAGACAGGGTGTCCCTTTTGCAGGTAAAATATTTCTTTGTAAAAAAGATGGAAATGGAAGAATATACTGCACTGGAACTTCCCACCCAATAATAGAGCTGGAAACTTACTTTAAACAAAATTAAAGCGATTAGTAGATTATAGATAGATAGTAGATAGATTATAGCCTAGAGATCGGAGACCGCGGTGCACATGTTCAATGAATGTAATTGTTTTCATCGCACGCTGAGAGGGACAATACGATTATGAATATAGACTATGCTCGCTGTGGCTCAAACATAAACAAGGATAGCTTTTCACTTTTCCTGAAAATGTTCGGGAAGCTATGGCTGAAATTTCATATACATTATCATTAGGGTATACTGCTGATTCCTGCCGAGTTTCATGATGTTTTCAAATGGGACACCCTGTCTTTGATCCAGGTGCTCTAGGCTGCTCTCCTCAGTGAACTCTAGTCTCCCCTTCCAGCAGAAGATCTCTAGACAGATCAGAAAACAACCTCCTATATGAGTGCCTTGATCGTCTTTACAATGAGAAAAAAGCGATGGAAGAAAAGAGATTTAACTGGCCTGCACTCGCTCTTAATTTGGATGATAATGAAGGTGATAAAGATGATAATTTATTGATAAGATTTTGGATTGGGTGCTTGCCATTGCAATGACAAATATATTTGGTCAGGAGTCCCATTTGCTGTTCAAAAGATATGCATGTCAATGAAACAACTTTCAATGAAGCTGTTTTGTAGGACTTTGAGATCACACACAAAAGGAATGAGTTACGTACAGCTTGGAATGGTATCCTAAAAGAAACTTAAATCCTATACTGTCTTAGCTGAGTCAGTTTCTATTCTGATAACTGACTTGATTCACAACCTGCACTAATTGGTCAATCGTAGTTATGGATCATGGATGACTTCAGTTAATACTAAAGTCAAATTCAAGTTTGTTTTTAGAATACCACCCCAGGAGTGCAGCCAAGAGCACCATGATGAAAGACTAGGGTAGTTCAGTTTAATCATTTGCCATTAACATGTAATTCTCTTGCTTCCCTGCCTGGCATTGGGTGCCGATCGACACTCACAAATCTTGCCTCCACCATGACAGTATTTGACTGGGGATTCCCCTCCCTGTCAGGAATGCTGGCGCTGGGGTATTTCATTCACAACGCTGTGTCGTCCATCATGCGAAATCAAGCCCACCCAGAAAACAATGTAAGGGACCAGGGGGCCGTTTGGGGACTGGGTAGGGTTGGAATTGGGGGGGGGGGGGAGTGGAGAGGGGGACGGGCTTGGAGGGGTAGTGAGGTAAAGTGGATATCAGGAGAATGGGAATATGAGAATGAACTGGATAAAGTGTATATAAAGATTGGGGTTGGGGTGTGGAATTGGTCGAAAAGAAAATATGTGGGAGAAGGGAAGGTATTTAGTAATGGAAGAAGAATTCGAGGCAGGGAGGGGGAGAGAGAGAAAAAAGGTAAGGATAGGTTGAATGGAAGAATTTTGCATGGAAAGAGGCAGATGCTGCAGGAGAGACATAGGGGAGGGAAGGGAAGGGGGGAAAAGTGGTGGGAAAGAGGAGTAGAAGCATATGTAATTGGTGATTAGAGATCAGAGAAGTCAAGTTGGGAGAAGAGAGGAAAGGGGGTGAGAGGAGAGTGGAAGGAGAGAAGGGAGATGTAAATGTAAAGAGGTGGTAAAGGGAATATAAAGGGGAGAAGGGGAATGTGATGTGTAAGGTGAACGACATGGACTGAAGGTCAAGTGAAGAACATGGACTGAAGGTCAGGTGAAGAACATGGACTGAATGTCAGTTGAAGGACATGGACTGGGAGAGGTGATTGAAGATAAAGGAAGTGAGTGGGAGAAAGGAGGAGAAGGAACACTGAATGGAGGGATCGAGTGAGAGTTCAGGTTGGAGAAGTGTGACTGAAAACAAGAAAGGCAAGAAAACTAAAAGATAACTGAGAAAGAGACAGAATAAAAGTCAAGAGGGAAGGAGGTGCATTTTCTCCTCAATGAATCCGCTGGGAAGTTCCCATTCCATCCATTATTCCATGCTCATGGAGATTACATACAACTTATGCTTTCACCATTTCAATATAAATATTCAAAGCATTCTCAGATTCAGCAAGCGATACATGCACAGCAGCATAGTAAAAAAAATATATATACAAATTTTACAGTAAATAACATAGCCTGTAAGCTTTATGTCTTGTGTATATGATGCCTTTTCTTTGCTATAATCTTCACACAAGTTCACATGTATATTTACTCATGCATTTACAGAAATATCCACTTGGATAAGACACTCGCTCACCTCACATCTCCAAAAATCTCTTTACATACAGAGTATGAAAATATTGGGAAATGGCCAGACCTGGGAAGTCTCATTGGTGTCACGTGGACCCTGATGAATATTCATGTATTCCTTTCCACGTTTATGTCACCCTCCCTGTCAACAATGTGTGTGAGTGTGTACCACCCATCCTCTCCAACTTCCCTTTGTCAAAATCAACATATACCTTGTGCATGTCTGCCTGCTGCTCTATGTCAACCACAAAAAAAAAAATCCCGGACAGTTTGCTTTTGATCACCCATGCTATGGCTTTTCCCATACATCTGCAATGCATCACAATCCTTGAAGCAACCGTTCATGCCTGTACTGCCCATCATTTTCATCCATGCTATTTGCTTGTCACTTGCACAAAGTAGCAACAGTGTAACCTTTTGCCTCATATTACATTGCTTCAAAATAAATATTTTTTTCCTATTTCTGTATATTTTGTGTATAATTGTAGGTTTGTGCCGTAATGTCATTATTTGAAGTTACCATCTCAATCCTGTTTGGCAAAAAATAGATTTAAAATGCTTAGAAAAATAGCTGGAAAAATAGATTACTCTTGTGTTATTATAAATTAATATTGCACTGATGGCATTATTACACAAAACATTCTAAAGTTAGTTTAAATGCTGAATCTCAAGTTTCTTGAATATTGCAACTACATGTATGACAGGTCAGTTCATCCTTCAGACTGAAGTTCAATTAGTTATATTATGATATGTTGGAAATAACAATTATTTTTAGCTTCATATGGTTGAAAGATTATGAAAAATGGATGTTTGTGTATGTGCAGACATCTAAATCCCTGAATATGAATGTTTCTTTCTATTTTTTGTGCTTTGCATGCAACAATGACAACCCCCTCTGTTATTCCCTCCTTCCATCCTTCCGTCCTTCATCAACATATATGTGGTCATTTCCATTTTATCTGTCTGTGCTCCCTCCGTCCTCCATACTCACCTCACCCTTTCTCAAATGGGACATTCCAGTGTACAACCTGAACTTTCCGGCACTGACTGGAATTTTAGCGTTGGGGTATTTTATTCACAATTGCATCTCGTCGATTCTGAGGAATCAGCGTCATCCGGAAAATAATGTAAGTCACTTTCACTTTTCAAAATGAGCTTGTGGTAAACCTTACAACAATAGCAATCTCTGTATCCAAAAATAAAATCAATACTAAAAACAAACATCAAACAGACAGCAACACAATACATGTAGAATGTTTACCATGATTACATGTACATGAATGTAGCTTGGAATTTCCCACTTCACTGTAGCTCAAATCAACAAAACAGCATTAACATAAAATACAAAAAAAAATATTCCAATGAAGAACTTCACACAGGGAAAAGAGAGGGAGAGAGAGAGAGTGAGAGAGATTTAAGAATGTGTATTTTGGTAAATTGATGTTTTTTCATGAAATTTAATGATTATTATGATATTTTGTTGCTTGGTTTTCTTTGTCTGTTCTTCCATCCTTATTTTGTTGATCTTGTTTTGATCTATTTTTTTACCCCTCTTTTTTTTGCTCTGATGATGATGAGGGTATCATTCTCAGTTTACTGTTAGTATTTCAATTATTATGATTATCAAGTATTGAAAATGATGTAAATGCTTTAAATCACATACCTGATGGATTTCATGAAATTCTTTACTATTTCAGGGACGAGATTTGACGATCGCCTACATGTTAGTGGCTGGGACATATACATTTGTGGCTGTTGTCTTCTTCATCTCATTCCCTCTTCCCAAATACTGCATATCAGAAGATGTAAGTATAGGATGATGTTTGCTTTCCTTCTCAGTGTTTTCAGGGTTGTCTCATTTGTCTTCTCTTGCTAATATCCCTTAGTAGCTTAGATACCACATCACATCCATGTGAACAAGAGTTTTGCATATGTCATTTGTTTCTAGCTATTCAACAGAACAGTATTGGAACAATACCATTTCAAAACAAAGAAGTAAGTATTGGTCTGATGAAGTGGTTGATTTTTTTATTGTAATCATTGGGTGAAGAAGAAAAGGAAGAGAGAAGAAAAGATAGATGAAACTATTTACAGTATTTACCTCTGCCTGTCTCAGTATGTACATGGACCACTGCCTTATTTTAAGATTTTTCTTTGTTCTCATTGACAGAAGATGATTGTTATGGTTGCATCTTTGTCTTCTGTTCCTTAGAATTTCCTGAAGAACTTTTTCCAGGGGGATGTGTTTGCCTTCACGGCACGGCTGTTCCTGCTCTTCCAAATGGTGACCCTCTTCCCTCTGCTGGTGTACATCACAAGAGTACAACTAATGGACCAGCTTTTTGGAAATGCATACCCCAGGTTGGTAGAAACGAGGCACTGTCTCCCTCTGCCCACCCTCCCTGCAATCCCCCCTTCCCCCCTTCCCTTCCCCCTACCCCCTTTCCCCTGCCCCCTACCCCCAGCCCCATGCCCCTACCCCTTTACCCTACCCCCTTCTCCTACGCCCCTACCCCTTTTCCCTGCCCCCTTCTCGTACCCCCTTCCCTTACCCCCCTTCCCCTACCCCCCTTCCTCTACCCACAAGTCCCTTCCCCCTACCTGTACCCCTTGCCCCAACCCCCTTCCCCCTACCCCCTTCCCCCTATCCCCTTCCCCCTATCCCCTTCCCCCTATCCCCTTCCACCTATCCCCTTCCCCCTACCCCTTCCCCCTACCCCTTCCCCCCTACCCCCTTTCCCCTACCCCCTTCCACCTAACCCCTAACCCTCTTCTCCCTACCCCCTTCCCCCTACCCCCTTTCCCTTCCCCCATTCCACCTAACCCTTAACCCCTTCTCCCTACCCCCTCTCCCCTACCCCCTTCCCCCTACCCCCTCCCCCCTCCCCCCTTCCCCCTACCCCCTCCCCCTACTCTCTTCTCCATCCCCCTTCCCTCTACCCCATGCTCCATGTTCCCCCTCTCCTGTGTATTTATGTATCTGTATATCTCTCATCTGTATCGCTTCTTTTTCTCTGTTCTATCTCTACCCTTTCCCCTCTCCCTTTATACCAATTTTTAAAACTATGTGTGTGTGTATGTCTTTCACTATCTCTCGTGTCTTCCCATCATTCATTTCTTCTACCCTGAATCTTCTAATCAAGAGTGCTCACACCCCTAGACCACATTTTTGTCATTGCTGATGTTCTACCTCATTTTAAACCCACGATTAAATCAGTCTCATTTTCTGTTTTTTGTTGTTGTTTTTTTGTTCCTGGCAGCTGGAGACACATGGTTGTATACAACTTGGTGCTAGTGTCCATTTGTTGTCTCTTTGCCATCTTCATGCCAAACATTGGGAAAATCATCAGGTAACCACAACTCTTTTTGTCATAGATCACATCTTTCTAGAACAATGAACCTAGTTTACTTCTTTTCAAAGAGATAACTATAGCTTCAACATGGTGCAATCAGCAACTTCGTGCAAATTGCTAAAGACACATGGAAAAAAAGTGAAGATATTCATAATTGTAAAGGTAAAATGATATAGAAAATGCACAAATAAGGAAACGTCTTCTTTATGTATCTTCTCCTTGATTAGAGTTGGGTGGAAAGGCTGGAGAAAAGAACAATCACAGTATTTCAATTTGATTTTCACCAGTCACTCTGACACAAAGATTCTCCCAGGAAGGTAAAAAATTAAGATTTTGCTTATGTTTAAAATGATGATGTCGTTTGATGATTATTCATGAATTGAAATATTGCGATTATTCTTTGCTTCAGCCTTTTTCCTCCCAACTCTTATCAAGGAGAATAATATGAATATGAAATTGAATGGAATTTGATATGAAATTGGCTCTCAAATTGTAAAAATGAACTGTCTGTGATGCTGGCATTGCCTGCGTGTATGGTGTAATCCTATGCATGATTCCTTACACAGGTATTCCGGAGCCTTCTGTGGTATGGCCTACGTCTTCACACTGCCCATCCTAGTCTACCTGCTCTACATGAAGAAGATTAGGAAGCTTCGCTGGTATCACATTGCCTTCCACTCCGCTTTCTTCGCTATCGGGGTCGCCAATTTTGTCTCGCAGTTCTTGGTTTAGCAAAACTCTTATTTTGATCAATAATTTCCGTGATTGTAAAATACTTTTTGAGAATATGTGTAACCATTGACTATGTACCCTTTCTTCGCCATGAGTCTATTCTACTGTAAAATCGGTAATCTTGGCGTGATGTTTATTTTTGCGCTTTCCACGCACCGCAGAGCAAGGGCAAAGTTAGTATCACCACAAATTTAAATCATTCTGCTATCTGTAGCGGGCTATAGACGTGCAAATCGATCAGGGATTCTGGAGTAACTAATACCGTACTGGCATTCAACTCATGCCCATGTTGCATCCTGTGACGCGTTGCACAGCCGGCGGCTTTTTTGTAGCCATAAATGTTCAAGAAAATACCTCGTTTCTAGCTTTGTTGATGGTTTAAATGCATAAGGTGTCTACTTTGTATTGGCAATTATTTCTTCTGTGCGAAATTAAGATCCTGCTAATATGTTGTAGGTGTGCTTCATCACAAAAGTATATACTCACACGCAAATTACCGGTTTTACAGTATTGCAGTTTTTAAATTCTAAAATTTTTATGTGATATATTTTAGACTTGATACTAGCACCAAGAAATGATGCCATTGCAATCATTTATGGAGAACTCCAAAGTATTGTACACCAAGGCCCTGTTGCATAAAACTTACCATTGACGGTAAATTTGCCTCCAATGGCAACTTGTGTGAAAACCTGGAATTTGATTGGCTGTTGAGCGGTGTTACTGTGGAAGTAACCATTGATGGTGAGTTTTATGCAAATGGGTCTAGAATAGTACTGAAATGTACTTTGCTGTACAAGTATTAGTGTGTGTGATATTTTTACAAGGCTTGTGCTCTCAAATGTTCTCTTGATATCATTCTGTCATCCATTTACTGCCACCTCCTCCCATTACTCGCTTTACTTCTACTAATACAGTATTGATCACTCTGGTTTTGTTGTCATTCATTTGGGATGGGGGCGAACAAATTTCTCCCTTTATGACGTGGTCTCAATTGGCCATGCATGTTTTTGTACGTGCGTGTCCACAGCTTGTGTGCCAACTTCTGCAATCCCCTGTGCGCGTCCTTCTGCATGCTAGTGTGTGCTAGTACGCTCCTTGCCTCCGACGCAAGGCAAGGATTTTCTGCAAAACCCGACGCAGCCCTTACGCATAGAGGTGCACGTGACCAAGTCTGTATCTATACATATTGTTTTTATGCCAGTACTGGCATCCAGATGTGAGCATGAACCTATCACTCTTGAGAGTGTTGTCGAAAACCTTAGATGCCCAAAGAGTTTTTTTTTTCCCATTCAGAATAAGTGCGATGGTAACAACAACAGTGTTCAAGGAGCATTGGTTGGTTGTATCCATGGTAGTTACAGGCGCTGTAAGTTGCCATGATAGAAAATGTTCATGTAATAAGTCTCTGGTGCAATTACTAGTAGCAGCAATTATGCATTCAACATTTTTAAGTCAATTTCTTGTACTTGTCGCATTCCTTACTCAATCCTCACAGTTAGATTTAGGGGTTTTGAACCCTGGTCCTCAAAGGATGTCACAATTTGCCATACAACTGCAGTAACCAAAGGGGTGCGACTTAATTGGATCCTATAAGGATTTGAAGGTTATTCCGAGTCTGTAGTCTATTGTCTGCACAGTAGATTATGTGGGAGTCACGCTGCTCAGTTTTGGAGTGGAGAAAGCCATTCCGCATTATATGCAGGCTAAGTGAGGAATGGGTCAAACCTTGGACCCAGCACTGTACCTAACCCTAAATCTAACCTAAAACAAAACTCGAAGGCTAACACATCTTTGACGCAATAGAGCCCAAAGCAAGACTGGTCATAGCGAGCATCTCCTTACATTGAGATAATTGTGAAAATGGTCAAAATGCCAATATTGGATACCGCTACATACTGAGATTATCCAGGAGTTACAGTAGCCCCCCTAGATGATGAAAATGGTTTTTACCATGTTTTTAAGCATATACCCTTCTCCTCTCACATCAATTAATATTCAATCAGGTAGAGCCATGCTCTGCATTTTTAATATCCCATCATTGCTACTGCCACAGTCATATCTGTGTATTTTGTGCAATTCATTTTCGTCATCATTTTGTAGTGGTTCACTCAAATACTAGCCAAGGAGATGGTGTGTATTTACGATTAATGTATTCACCCATGCATAACAATCATCATTGTCATGTCAGGCTGGTTGAGAATACATCATGATATTCTCCAGAGCCACCATATTGTGTGCAGAATAAATGGACAGTCATACAGTGAATATTTTCTTCATTACTGTATGTGTACATATTGTACACTTTTTACAAATGCTGTCATTCATTTATCTACTTGTATACCTGTATTTACGTCTCTCTCTCTCTCCCTCTCTCTCTCTCTCTCTGTCTGTCTCTCTCTCTTTCTCTCTCTCTGTCTCTCTATCCTTCTGTCTCTCTGTCTCTCGACAAGCTTCCTTTGTTTTAAACCTCTGCGGTTATGACCTTATTATGATTACGGTAGTTGAAAAATGTACTTATTAGTTTACAAAGTTGGTGTCCCATTTCAAATACTTGTACCTTACAGAGATGTACTTATCTTTATTATGTATTTAAAATACCCCTTTTATCATTGTAAATGGTTCATGTACTTTATTTGACATTAATACAAAATGTTTTCCTTCACATCAAGTGTTCTTGCAGAAAATGTTTTGATAATATGGATTTTATGAACTCAGTTACACTTAACGATCATCTTAATGATATTTATATTTCATTTTATTGTTTATTTTCTCCAGAATAGTATATTTATTAGATAGTACTTGATATAAAGAAAGTACAATATTTTATGTGCAATTAAACAATCACTGTATATTGAAGTATTGATGTATTGCAGGTTGTTTACAGTTTAATGTCTGCAGATTATTTTTCTTGGAGCTTGTTCAAGGAAAACTTTGAGTAGATTTGAAGTCCCGGCCCCCTTCAGGATTTTCTGCAGCTCTTCCAAACCATGCTGTAGCATGTCTTCTTGCTCTGCCATTGATTTTGCACACTTTTCTTTCCTAACCAGAAAATGTCTGCCTTTTTTCAAGCAAGGTTTAGGTGCCATACATTGCACACATATGTCAGATCATGTTTAGGTATTTAATTTTGTTCTCATGAGCACTGATAATTGAAAAAAAAAGGGACTGGCCTTTTGTTTTTTAGTTGTGCCAATCAATATTGGAATCAATATCAAGTGAGTCATTGAGTGCTTCGTGTGAATATATAGTGCCACCGCCCCCCCCCCCTCACACACACACACACACACATACACACACACACACACACACACACACATACACACACACACACACACACACACACACACACACACACACACACACACACTTACAAAAGCGTACACAAAGACAGATCCCATATCATTGTGTGGCCAAACATGCTTTTCAATGGCTGAATCTGTGTAGTTTACAGGCGCAAATGCTGTTACATTAACATCATACCACGTGATATATACTTCTACGCGATATTGATTTCCTTGACTGAAAAACAAACAAAAGCACACCCCCTTTGTTCTCTATTATCAATGCTAATGGGAATACGAAAATGTGGTATTTGAACAATGATTTGATAATTACGGGGTTATTCAATCAGTGAGTTTGAATCAATGTGTCTGAAACAGCATAGACTTGTTTTGATAACATATGATAATAATGATAATGATATATGAATTTATAGAATGCAGAAACTATTCCATAAAGTATATATTCTACTGCGCTTTATAGGATTCCTAAAATGCTTGTTATTAATGAAATAGATGTGTTTTCAGCTTTGATTTAAAGTTGTTTAAGGATGGTTCTTTCCTAACTTCCAGGGGCAAGCTATTCCAGAGCTTGGGGGCTGCACAAGCAAATGCTTAATCACCTAGCGTTACTTTTGTTTTGAAGGATGGAATCTGTAAAAACAGAGGATCCGTTGAACTGTGCAAATTGCGACCATGATTACTGGTTTAATACTTTAACCAAGAAGTGCTTTATATACAATTAGTAAGACTTCGAATGCTACCGGTATTCTCTGCCACATTGGTTACCAATGTAGGTTTCTTAGTATTGCTGTGATGCGTGTTTATTTCGTACAACCAAATATAAGCCTTGCACAGGTGTTTTGCACCCTCTGCAATTTTAATAATTTCAATAATTTCTAATGTCTGTGCATGCTCCCCATTACTGACTGACAACTGGCAAATCAAGGGGCTAGTCTTGGCTATCAGACATAAGGGGCATCTTTATTCGCCTGATGTGGGGAAATAGCTCGCTATGTGGTCGAGAAAATTTCCCAAGGAGTCCTGGGCTAGATGGCCAAATAGCAAGTTAATTCGCGGAGCGTCTTCATTAGCTTGAAACTGTCTCGATCCCATCATGCATCAACGCATGCTTCCAAGCATGTGGAACAGCTGAAGCATTATTTACGTTAGGTTGTTGTGTGTGCGTAAAGGCGAGCTGACAACCAAAGACATGCGGTCATTGTCAATTTCCGTCGCGAACATCAAGCTTATTTATCCAGCCTGAGTTTCAAGCTTATGTTTGAGCTAATGAAGACGCAATTGCAACTTCAGGCTAGTTTCCCAAATCAGCAAACTAGCTTGCTAATTTTTCAGCATGAGCTAATGCAGATGCATCCATAGAGTCTGTGCTTACAGATGACGATATGTGGAAGATAAATATCTGTGGGGGTTCACAATTCATGAGCTTTTCTAAAACTCTGTACATTGCTTCTTTGTTGTGATTTCGTGGTTCGTTTAAGTAATGTTACAAGGAAGAGAAAACAAAAAGTGTTTGTATAGGGCCTCCTAATATTTTCTTTGTAGAGTTTGTAATATTTGTTATTTTGTATGACAATCAAAACTTAATTTTAATGGAAATCCCATGAATACAGGAAAGTGATCTCGGTATATATGTGTATGTATGCTTTAGTAATCACGATGATAAAAGAAGTGATTAATTATGCGATACCACCTATCTGAAATGTGTAGTTCAATTGAACACTTTTTTCTCCTTTTGTCAATCAATATTAATAATGATGCACAAGTACTATAGTTTTGTTTTTTTAATGGTAATGTGTATTGCTGTTTAATCATGAATTATTGTTACCACAGGTGTGCAAAGGTTAGAGATAGGAAATCAAGATCAAAGCGGCTGAACAAAATTGTTGATTACAAAATCATCAGTTTGTTTACAATTGTGAATTATCACCAACCACAGTATACACCGAGTTTCAAAGTAGCTACTGAGCTAAGTGCAGTGTGTGAACCAGTGTTTAGGAGACTTACTACTGTACGTGGACTTTTTTCATCCTATATTGCCACCGAGTTTCAAAGTAGCTACTGAGCTAAGTGCAGTGTGTGAACCAGTGTTTAGGAGACTTACTACTTTACGTGGACTTTTTCCATCCTATATTGCCACAAAATGTGGGGCTTAAAGCTTGTTTTGCCAGAATTGCCAGATCTCTGATATGCTCACGTTGATTTGAGAGATTTTCAGGGAGCTAGCAAATGTGTGATTGCGGAATCTTGTATGCAAGAACTCGTCTTTTATGATCAGCTAGAGCAAATATTTGTAAGTACAGTATGAGTTTATTCTGTAGAGTGAAGCTGCATTATAGATTTTGCATTTCTAGAATCAGTTTTGGAATACTTATTTGAAATAGAAGAGCTTATTGGGTGCAATGGTGTGATATTTTGGGGGGCAAGAAACACAGTTTTAATGAAGTGAGAAGCAAGCAAAACAAAAATCCTGTAAATGCACCCAAATGTGCAGTGAATATCACAAGTTAATTGCTCTCCCTGTTTTTGTCAAACATTCAGACACTGCTTCAAGCATGATGGCTTATCTATCTAATCCTTTATATGCCACAGAATATCAAGGATATTTTTGTGCAGTAACTGCAATATTTGCACCTGTGTCTTGCGTTAAGACCCTGTGAGTAATGCCAGTAAGCTTCATAGTGCTGGAGGCTTGGCCGACCCCAGTAGTCTAGCACATACAACTTTCAAGTCTCGAGTTTAACTTATACTCAATGGTATAACTACATGTATCATGGAAACAGACAATATAGTGTGAGTATTGCGTCCGTTGCCATGGTATATTGTTAGTTAATTGATGTCTTTTTTTTTGTAAGTAAAATTAGAGTAGAGCTTTATGCTACATGTACATGATGAATGCCAGAACTTAATCTTATATTCTCTCTTTTCTTGCCTCTGCTCAATCAAAGTACATTGGAACTTTTGTGTGTAACATGTGAAGCATTCTATAAAAGTGGCATATTATCAGTATTTATATTATTGCTGGGTGTGTGCTTGGTTCTGTTTCTGAACCTTGTTTCCTTTATAAGCTTGAAAATAAAGTATGTTTTTTTCCTTCAAAAAAAGAGAGACCTGCTATATAGTCACAAATATAATAATTCCTTTAGCAAGATTGTATGTGTCTAACATTTATTGATATCGTGATGTTGAATTCCAAATTTATTTGATGAAAAATAAGTTATCAAATATGTATAATTGTATGTATAATTAATGTATCTTCATTAAAGCATGCAAGATTTTCAATTTTCTTGATTTCCCTTTGGCTTTAAGGTAGTGTATCACTTTTGCAGACAGAATCAAAATTAGTCAAACATTTCATGAACCAACTTAAAAAATTCATAAGAAATATAAAAGTCAAAATAAACCATTAAAAGAGACTTGCTAGAGCCTTTATTCTGAGGGGCGCATTCATTCTTCAACAGTTAATTTTTCTTTATACTGAAGTAATTCCACATAAATGTATTTTAGGACTGAAAAAAGGGATACACCCCGGTTAAAAAGGCCATTTACTCAGAAATTGTTTTTGTTTGTTTGGTGGGAGCCAAAGTACAAAATTATTGTATTACCATGACAAAATTAAGCCGCTCGGTTTACTCTTCTAGTGGAATTTGTGCTGGGTCACATGTTTGTCTCTTCACCAATCAGTTCAAGCAGTCATACTCTTGTCTATCACAGGATGTTCATGTGGTGGTGAGGAGAAGGAAGGAGGTAATGTTGATGACAATTTTGATGGTATTTTTTATGTTGATGATGGTGCTGATAAGGAAAACAAAATTGATGATGATGATGATGATAATATTGATGGTGATATTCTTATATTTTGTGTTTCCTAAAAATTGTAATTCATAAAGTTTTTATTTTATATTCTATTTTTCGTTTCCTTTAAATACATCGTTGGACCGCAGTGCTCAAATATTACTTTAGGCCTACTATACTTTCTTTGTGTTATTATTGAAGGAGCAACTACATTGAGAGTCAGACCGGAGAGAGAGAGAGAGAGAGAGAGAGAGAAAGATTTAAATGACAAAGAGAGATAGGAATGGAGAGGGAGGGGTGAGAAAGGGTGGAGAGAGGAGGAAAGATGGGGGATTGGGCGATGAGAGAGAGAAAGAAAGAGAAAGTGGGGAAAATGGGGATGGGGGGGGGGGGGGGGCAGGGAAGGGCCGGGCAGGGCTGAGCTTGTAGACATCTATATTGGGAATGTAGGCCTAATGTATGTGTTTGCACTGGTTGGGATAGAATAAAAGATAACACTAACATTTTAAAGAGGGACTGCTATATCATCCAGAAGGAAGCAAGTAAGAGGCAAGAAAAAAAGTAGGAGAAAGGGGATGATTTTAATCTCGGTAAAATGAAAGTGGATGCACTATGGATGCACAGGGCTTACTTTTACATTGCTAGTCTATATTCAGACATTAGAAGAGATATGAAATCAAAAAGAAAAAAGAAATAGTGTGCGTAATAAAGATGAAACCTTAAAATGTATAATATATATATATTAATAATACCTATCATTGAAGAATGAGGTGATTTAATGATGTGGGATTAAATACTAGTAACCAAACTAGAAACAACCTAAAGCAAGCGCCAGGGCGCAAAGCTAGTAAAATCGCCGACCAATGCAGCCAGTGCATGCAGCTCCCACATCCTTTCCTATCTGCGTAAATCGGGTGAACGATGTGAATACGTGCTTGAAAAGCGTTAAGATCTTTGGGAGAGCAGCATTATTCTGCCCCCTAAGACGAGAAAAAAGATGGACAGGTATAGGGATGGCCAACAAACTCAAAAATCTCGACCTGCCGCTCATCCTCCCGGGTAAGAAACGAGCAGATTTATGCGCTGTGTTGTGTGATGACCCGTCTAACGTTAATTATGTTGCCATGCATGCATACAGTGCGTGTGTACCAATATTGTAATGAATGAATGGGCTGGCTATACCCTTCATATGATATGGGCATGGCAAAGCTGCCGTGTCCGATATTACAAAAGTGATCTGGTAGATGTGGGGGCTTGACTGTATGTGCTTATGTTGTGGATGCTTAGAAGACAGTGAAGACAT
Source organism: Arbacia lixula (assembly GCA_963669155.1). Classification (NCBI taxonomy): domain Eukaryota; kingdom Metazoa; phylum Echinodermata; class Echinoidea; order Arbacioida; family Arbaciidae; genus Arbacia; species Arbacia lixula. The sequence goes on from OZ022580.1 coordinate 5,197,208, forward strand.
TATTTAAACCACAAATCTGAAGATGACCTGCTTGAATTTTCAATATTTTAGTTGAATGTCAATTCAACTCAAATAAGGAAGTGGAAATTAACAAGTGTATGTTGCTTTTTTTTTTACAGGACTAAGTCACTAAGCTCTAATCTAATTTACTGAAAATTATTGAGAATCACGAGAGTAGAATTGTTTCAAATCGTGCTTCCTGCACATTCAATGTTAGTTTGAATGTTTGAATGAACGTTATTCTCAAAACTAGCATCTTTCTATCGTGTGTCTCCCCAAAAAAGAAACACTTTTGAATTGGCTGCCATGAATAAATTATGATTCTGGGGGAAAATGTTTGAATGGAAAGTAAGACTTTGGAAAGCTCATAAACATAAGACTCAACTTTTATATGACACAAAAAAGTCAGAAAATGGTTCATGCTTTGGTGAGTATTGTTCACTTTGGGTATGAAAGTTAAGTGCACACAGTAAGGAATGGGCCTTCTCTCCCTAAAAACATTTGTGTGTGTCCGATAATTAATTCAGAACACAACAATGCCCATTGTTACGATTGTGCATTACCCTTGTCAACCTATAAGGTCTGTCCTGCCAGAAGCATCATAACACTAATGGCAGTTGCTAGTGCATTGAAACTTTGGTACTCTTTATGGCAGATTAACCCGAAGAAGAAGAAGAAGAAGATGCCTATTCTTCAAGTGTCATTGTTTAGGGGTACGTCCAAATTTCTCCTCCCACTGAAATAAAATTTTACATGAGAGGCTCAAGTTATCAGAATGATGTAGACTTTAAAATACTAATTATCAAATTATTTATTTCATATCGCGAGTACAGATAAAAGGTGCAATAGCTGTATTTTGTTATCACTGCAGGGATCTGATTCCAGACAAAATGCTGCTGTATGGGAGTTGTGTGTAAAATTGATGGTGAAGTAATTCACCAGTGGCAAAATAGGGGTAAAATAGGGGTAATAGAGGCAAGATCAAGCTTGTCCACACACAGAAAAGTTGATACCAAAACTCTATTAGAAATGTTGTATAAAGAATCATTGTATAGCAAACAGAGTGTCCTCACTCTTCAGGGCTCTGTTGCATAAAACTTACCATTGATGGTAGCTTTGCTACCAATGGCAATTTCTATGGAAACTCGAATTTCATTGGCTGTCAAGCACGCTTTAAGCAATCCTTTATTGGACGTTGTACGTATACACTTACACACTGCACTTCAGTAGTACGACAATACACCAGACGGTGGCCTGTACTGTTACCTGAAGAAGAAGAAGAATGTTACCATGGTACTTACCATTGATGGCAGAGTGACCATTAATGGTAAGTTTTATGCAACGGGCCCAGGTCTGTGAGTCTGCCTGGGGACAGGTCTTTGATCTCCAGGATCATCTTTGTGGGGCTCTGTTGGACGCTCTTAGGCCTTCTTTGGTTTCCCTAGCTTGTGCTTTGCCCAGACTTCTTGACTGTAGTCCAGGATTAGATGAAACAGGCCTGTTGTGCATGTGTAGACAGTAGCTTGAATTCCAGGTTTGAAAATAACCCAGTTACCTATTTAGCCTGGACTCTAGAGGTAGCAAATGAAGTGTTTACATTATAAGGAGGTATTTTATTGTCTTCTTGCTTTGGTGAGTATCATATTATGCATGATAGCCCCACAACACTCCCCTTCATGTACACCTCTTAAATACTGTCCGGGCACATTCTAACACCTTCGGGAGATATAAAGAAATCCCTCCTCCTTTTACCTATTTGCGTCTCAGTAATGTTAGAAGTTTTGATATGAAGTTTATCAGGAAAGCAAGTATCTTCTCCCACAGGTGCTCTCCACCCTGGACTATGGGTACCTGGTAAGAGATGAAGTGATGAATATGAATGATTCTTGACCTTAATTGTGTGCTGCCAAGTGCCAAGTAGTATTCCCCAGTGGAGATGGTGCACATTTTCATATCCAGTACAGCTATGATTGCAACATCCCTCACAATTCAATCTACAGACTGTATTGGAACTAACCAGAGGAAAGCTAATTAATGATATTTACAATGTACTTGTATGCTACTTTGCAAATTGAGTCGAACATGTGAAGTGCACACAGAAAGCAACACTTGTACAAAGTCTGTGTGTTTGACTAATGGCCTTGAATCCTTTGTGCGCCACTTGTAAGTGTATTAATTCACCACACACAAATCCCATAAAGCGCCATTTTGACAGGCACACGAAGGTTTAATCCATGAATTAGGGAAAAGTGTAGGTTCTTCAGGAGTAAAGGAAGGGCCCTTTCTTCTCAAAGTCTTAAAATGTATTTCACTGAAGTTTGAGATGAGAGACATTGTTAGTGTAAGGATTCATAACATGATGTTTAGGTACATGGCAAGACTGAGGTACCTCTTACACTTGTACTCATATAAAAATTGGCCTGCACTATACTGTACACTACAGCTCAAAGGAATTGGCAAAGGGAAAGACACCCCATATGACACCTTATATGACACCCCATTAGCTCAATATGATATGCACAAGTACAGCTGCTGAGCGGTTGCGGTTCGCATACACAATACACACGAGTACTGGTGATCTCGACGAGCATGCAATGGACAATATCATATGGATCCAAAATTGCACGGTTGATGACGTCATTGTAAATGGACTGAATGATCGATATCAAACAACCAATGAAATGACAGGGATCTAGTATCATATAATGTTGAATTCATGGTGTTTTATGTACCACCTACAACATACATTTGAACAATATGTATGTAAATATCACAAACTGCAAGTACATGTAGCATTAATCTGTATTGTTCATGCTTTTTTTTGCGCAAGTATCCCTACTCCCCCGCAAACCAGAGAGCCCTGTGTACATGCTTTATTATTCTGCTCTCAAAACATTACTCAAATGCAAATGTGAAATATATCTCGTGAAATGAGAAGCTGTGACGGAACTGATATGAGAATGGCAGAGAAATGTTATTGGGTGAACCAAAGCATGCCATTGCCAGTGTGGACAGACCTTGTGCACTAGGAGCAGAGAAGTGTACTACATAGCTAGATAAACAGCTGTGTTACATTTAGTGTTTGTGCTGCTGATACACCACATGTACAGGTACACAGTATAGACATTGGCCATGTTTACAGTATCATCTTTTCAGAATTCGAAACGCGTTTCCAAAGGCCTTTACGAACGCGTTTCCAAACGCGTTTAAAAAAACAGTGCATTTATCAACTCAATCACCCAAGTCGAAAACCAGCCTTGTCACTGCGCCGTTACACGTGCTCAGTAGTTCAATAGTGTGCGATCGATGTGTTTACGGAAACACATGGTTTAAAGTCGTATCAAAACAGCTTTGCGTTTATCTCGCTTCTCTAAACGCGTTTCTGGCTCAAACGTTTAGGATCGCACAAATTTGCGTGTTTCAAAACAGCTTTCCGAACCCCATAATCAAAACACCTTTGGGTTTATCAACTCCCTGAAATGTGTTTAAAATTATTTAAACGCGTTTGGAAACCTTAATTCTCCCAAAAAAAGAGTTGATAAACACGGCCATTGTCACATGTAAACACACTGACATCATTACATGTACACACACACGGGGGGGGGGGGGGGGGGGTCAAAATTGATTTACGGGGGCTACTTCTCAAGCCTGATGTCATGAAACTAAATCCTGAAATATGTTTTGCATTAAATACCTCATGGGAGAAAATAATAATTCACAGGGGATCTTTAGTTATTTGTGGGGGCTGAATGGTCCTGATCCCCAATCTCTTTTTGTGTACTAGTAAACACACAAACGTTGAATCTTTTATTCAGTGGCTCTTTCTCTCACTTGTCATATTCTAGTATACTATGCATAGCCTGTAGACTAGATTGAAGTCATGAGATTCTGTCATGTTGGTTCCCAAGAGAGGGTTTCAGTGAGACCAGGGGTCATATTCATGAAACCTCACTAGCCTAGTTGGTTGCTAAAATGCATGTATCTGAATGCACTTTAGCAACTAACTAGGCTTAGTAACGTCTCATGAATATGGCCCCAGTATTTTAAAACAAAGCAAACCACTTTTTGCAACACGTTATACAATATCATTAAATAGGTGTTGTGCAAAGGGGGCTTGTCACAACTGTTGCAAACAGTAAGTGCATGGATATCTCACATCTGTTGACTCATCAGTGTGCCAGTTGTTGTTTTCAGTGTGCAAGTTGCTCAATGTTACACTAACCTGCTTGGGAATCCCCATGTATGTTGCAATCGTGCTAGTGAGCAACTGCCAATGGAAAGGAGAAACGTGGCCTCTACCCCTTTCAACCTTCCCTGTGCACCAGGCATACACCTATTAGACCATGTACACATGGATCCTGCTGAGCATCTGTTTCTCTGGTACAGAAAGGGTTAACCTCTTCTTCTCTCTATATAAGGTTTTGTTTCGGACATATGTGCTCAGTATTCCAATTACTCTTGGTGTGCATACATTGTGAGTTGTTGAAGCAACTTCAGGAAGATCCGCTAAGGACTGCTTTTTAGGTACAGTGTATTTGTTTGTAATTATGACTTCAATTTCCCATTCTCTTCTTTCCCTCTTCTTGTTTTCTTGTTTGTTTTTCTTTCGCTCAGGTCATTCTCATTTTTTTTTCTTTTTTTTTCTTTCTCTGTTTCTCACTCTTTTCTACATGTTGTCCTTTTGTTTTCTTCTACTGATTTTTTCTCCTTTTTCTTCTTTTTGTCCTTTCTGTCTCACCTGAATGAAGTTTGGCTGAGACGTACATGTACTCACTTTTCTTGTTAGTCTGTTGTTCTGTTAGTCTGTCAGTCTAAAAACTGTTTTTGTGTAACTTGCTCTAATTTCATCATTTCTGCATCAATTGTGTTCATACTTACTACAAATGAGCCTTGGGTAATACCACCTGTGCGCTGATGAGGATGAAGAGGTCAAAGGTCATCAGGGATCAAAAGGTCAAATGATATGAGGCCATGTGCTTCATTTTTCTTAAAGTTTTGGTGTAAATTGCTTTTTTATTTCTGCATCGATTGTGTTGATCGCGAAATCAGGCAAGACTCAAGGTTTACGAGCCCCTTTGATATTACCCTTTTCATCTCTCTCCTTTGCTTTCTCCTCACATTTAATCAAATTTGTACTTGCCCAGGTACTACTTCTGAGCACTCTAGTCGTGATATCAATGTACATGTACACTCACATGAAGACTTGGCTCATTGGACTAAACACATTTATTTCATTTCCTAATCATAACTCACAGGTTTGAGAATGTGTATACTGATGCAAGCTTCTTTGGATCTGGTGACAGGGCAAACTATCATTCACGGTCTATAAGTTCTTCCCAAGATGTAAGTATTCCATTCAATATGTACATTGTACTCTCTTTACTCTTTTCAGAGATCTCTCATTTTCTGATAACATTTTTGTAATAATGCTAACATTGGGACAAGGCTCATAAAGTTTAGTTCACTTTCAAGCACTCCAAAGGGGACCCCCAGTCCAATAATATGTTGCATTCAATAGAAGCAGAAACATCTCAGAGCCAGAGCAACAACAATTCAAGGAAAATCTGACAATATGAAAGTCATGGATGTTTGAATGATACAAAGATTGACCTTTTGGGGAAGGCAAATCAGCAACTCGGTTATGATTCTGGGACGTCACAGGCACACTTTCCTGGTATCTGCCTTTATTGAAAGCAACTTATTGGGGGCTGCATTGTATTCTTTGAATATTTCTGCCTTGCATCTTACAGTATTAGCCAACAAAATGATATGTACTTCTAATCTCTCTGTGCAAACATATTATGGGCAGTTCCATGCACATGGTTGAGGTTGTATAATATGAATAATCAATAATGTTCAACGTTCTATCTTTTTATTTGGAGAAAAGGTTTGTTCAGTTATTGTATGTATTTGGTAATGAAGTCCACACAAATATGCCATTTACTCCCGACATGGGCAAATCCATGTTGAAAGGAAATCATCAACCCATGAAACATGGAAATTCAATGATTTACTTGCTCTTGCTTCAATTGAGATCAAGTAGAATAAATTAAGGCAAGAACACTTTTACACCATGTTAATTGGATAGACCCTAATGCAATTAAAACATTTATAAGCATATTCTGGGGGAAAAGATGATGTTGTTTTCTTCAGGTACATGACCTCAACCAAAACCCTGATATTGCTATAAAATTGACCATGAGGAATGGGCGCTGGAGACGAGACTACATGTTTGTTGCACAAGGGAGCTGACATAGTGTGGATGCTGTACGATCCGTGCACATTCCGCACTCACTCCAGTGTTATGGCGGCAAGCACACATAAGCGAATTAGCTCAATTCATCTGCTCTTGCAGTGGTAGTCTCCTTTTATGCCCATGCAACTTTAAGATACTTGTACTTTCCTTACCCCATACACATATGTCCCGTCGTATGAAACCTCAATTAGTAGTTACACGAATATTTGATTTGGTACTACGAAGTATTCATATGTATGATCCTTTTTAGGAAGTAGCTGACATTCATGTTTTGCTCTTGTGTTGACGCTCAGGAACCCCTGTATCCATCATCGCCATATCAACACAATCCGTTGACTGCGGAACAGCAGGTGCCTCAGAGAGCCTTCCGCAATGTCAAGACCAGCTCCCCCTACACACCTACCCAAGCTGGCCCATGGCAGCCCTTGAGACAAACCTCTACCCAGCCACAACATCCACCACCACCACCACCACCACCATCATCCCAACCCCAGCAACAGGACCAACCATACTCACTCGGCCCATTCCACAGCATCTGGTCCGTGAACTCCAACGAGATGGCAAGTGCCAACATCAGCCAACACCAGCACCAGACGCAGAAGCAGGGGCAGCCTAAGGTGGACCACTGGCCTGCCAGCACCTCCGCCAACTACCAACCGCCTCCTCCCCAGGTGAACTCTAGTCAAGGGTCAGGCAGCAGTCATTACCACCAGGGTTTGTTTGGCCACATGAATGGTGATGTTGGTGGTGGTCATCAGCAGACAAGTGCCCAGCAGCAACCTGCAGACAGCTACCCTTGGTCACCTTATGATGGTGTGAATGATGCCACCATCACACCAGAGCTCACTAACTGGAACTGGTTACACCCAGAGTTTACCTCTGCGCAATACTCACACATGCCAGCAACAGGAAGTCACAATGGGTTTGATGAGGGTGTTGGAAATCGCCCGTTAAATGAGTGGGAACTGCCAGATAGCGAGTTCCAGAGAAAGGTCTTGGATGCAGATAGGAAGGGTCGGCAGGAGAGGCGAGAATGGAAGAAAATGGGCTTTATTGTGCCAGACACTTCAGGAGGTACAGGTGGTCATCAAGGCCAACGGAAACTGGATGAGTCTTCCAAAGTAGTCGCTGATTTCCTGGAGAAGTTACGTGACAACAGCCTCTCTTTCTATAGTGAAGACATTGATGCTGAAGGGCATGACCATTCTCTACCAGCATATGACCAAGAGCAGGTGGAATCAGACCAGATGGATGTATCCAACATAAACTCTCCTCTCGTTGACAACAGCGGATCTGCTGAGACTTTCAGCAAGCAGAACAATGCCCCTGTTGAACACACTGACCATCATGGAAATCGTCCAGACCTCATGAGAGTGCTCAGTGCTGAAGCGGCACCCAATCATCGAGAGTGTGACGAGACGAGCTCTAATGTTGATGCATCGGGTGTCGAAGTGCTTGATACAAACGGAAAGATCAGATCACTTTCGGATCCTGTGATAAGCCAAGGTGCAGTGCGGAATAAGAATATCAAAAAGAGCGGGGTGTCATCTATAAAGCCACTGGATAATGGAAAGATGAGGCCTGGAAAGAGGAAACCAAAATCATCCAGGCGCAAAAACAACTCACCAGAAACGTGTGATGCAAAGTCATGCAGCAAAGAGAACACACCAAATAAAATCAAAGAGGAGAACGTGTTAAGAACTGCTTACACTCCAGATGAGTCCCCTGAAGGCAGCATCAAGTCAGCAAAGCCTGTTGTGGAAACTCCATCAGTTGATGAGAGTGTGGGACTTGACAACGTTGGAGACAACGCAAGATGCAAGAAGGAAACAAGAAATGAGAAATTGAGAAGAACTGACGGTCATCATGGAAGTAGCAACTCAACCTGTGTGAAGGACGCTGACCTGTCAAAGGGTCATGTGGATTCAGAACCTAATGGGCAGTGTGTCAAGGAAGTCAAAGCAACCCTAGGAAATGCAAAGAAGGAATATATTAAGAAGGGAAAATCACTTTCTGGGATTGCTGATGCAACAGGAAGTCCAGTGACCAACTCTAAGCATATACCATGTAGTTATAGTGAAGAAGTTATCAGTCAGTTGAGCCACAATGAAAAGAAATCTTTACCAAAAGATAATCCTAGTGTCCAGAAAGTGGGGAAAGGTAGTGAACAACTCACAAAACCTGTCAAGGATAATGAATTATTCTTTGATCCCAAAAGAATATTTGGGGGCCAGAAGACTACCAAAACAACTTCGGACACACCAAAGAAGTCCTCAGAAAGACCAGCAAGTTCTTGTGACCCTATAGTGAACACAAAGAAAAGTAACTCTAAGAAAGATGAAATGATGCATAATCTTAGTGAAAACCTGGAGATGACAGAGGATGAGAAGAAATCTGCAAAGCAGTGTTCGGTGCTAGAAAGTTCAGGTCTAAAGGAATCTGATCAGCTTCCAACCTCTGCTCCAAACAACCATCATGTAGAAGTAGGATCCAGCCATGGGCCCATCCCGACCAAGGATCTACCTCAACAGCCTGATTCTCATGTGCCTTTTGCCAGTGCAAAGAAGGCTTTTGCCAGCAAAGTGTCGGCCTTAAAAGCAGAGGCAGCGTCGTCAGATTCGTCAGAAATGAGTACCGCTAGACCTGTTGTCTCTCCTTCAGAGCCCAGGGTCCCCCAAACATACAGCTACAAGAAGGATATTGCGACAGGTGTTTTGAGGAGGTCTTCAGATCCAAAACCAGATCTCGGAAGAAGAGATTCGAGTGGAAACCAGCCTGGCTCTGCAGATCTGAAAGGAGAGCGAAGGTGCAGTGGTGAGTCTCACATGGATGGGTTCCACCACCCTTTTGGTTGTTCATCAGGTTGCTACACAAAGTCTCCATCTCCAACCCCTAAATCAAGTGCGAACGAGAAATCTGCCTCCTCCGAAGAGAAGCACACCCTTCCGCGTAGGAAGGACTTTGCGAGGGACAAATCCCCTCGAGCCTCACCCGCGTTTCCCCAAAAGGATGCGAAGGCGAACTCCCATGGCTTCGAAGCAGCCTTTGCTAAACAGCTGAGAGATGGCCTCAAGAACACCTGGCTCTCAAAGGAGAAGGCAAAGCAGACCGGACAAGGAGGAGAAGGAGCAGAAGAACAAGAGCAACCGAAGAGCCAGGAGAAAATGCCGAAGCAGCGTGCGAGTGCCACCTCACACGCCACAAACCCACCACCATCACCACCACCAAAGACTACAGGCACCAAGCAGCACAAAGAGCAGAAGGTGCCAACTGCCGGAAGAGACTCCACGGACAAGGAGAAGAGGCAGAACTCCAACCAGGAACAACCTGGGCAACAAAGGCCCCACTCGGGGACCCCGACCATGAGACCACGCTCACCTGCACCCCACCCTGACAGGAGCCAGCAGGGTGTGCCACAGCAGAACACCGATTCTGGTGAAAGTGACCTTGAAGAAGAGATGAACCGACAGATCACAGATGGTAAGTGGTGGGCCCACATTTGTCTCCAAAAATTTTGCAGCTCATTAATTTGTGAGTTTTTTCATGTGAAATTCACAGCAGCCAAAATCATCATATCTCTTCCTTAAAAAGTCACACGTCAATGAACTTAGTGGCTAAGAATTGCCATAATATATTTTTTTCCCCATTAAGAAGAACTTCAATAGAAATTTCCTTTCCACATTCACAGAGTGTTGTTTATTTCTGTTTTATTACTTAATGCTGTGATTGTGTGATACATGTAATGATAGACACCTTTTTATATTCGTTTGATATGAAGCAGTATCATCTCTAAACGCTTTGCTATATTTTTATTATTTGTAAGTCTTTTTGAGACCTGCCCAATCTCAATAGATCATTCATCATCATGGCCACTATGCCCCACTCATTCCATTCCTACCGGGTATCTGCTTATACACCTGGGTTGAGAGCAGCATTGAGGATTGAATATTTTTTTACTGAAATACACAAGTGCCATGGATGGGCTTGAACCTGAGGCCTTGAGATCTTCAGTCATAGTTCGCAATCCACTTCACCATGACACCTCCATGTGTGTACTGTGTATTGATTCTGGTTCCGTTTGCCTCTACCTTTCCTTCCACTGTCTGGCCTGCACAGAATGGTGGTTCAAGCTGGGCAAGAACCTGATCAAGGGTGGCTACTGGCTGTTACTCTTCATCCTATTGCTCTGCCTCGTCATTCTCTCATACCTCTGGGCCTTGTAAGTACTGCCCTTCTCTGACAAAAGGGAGCGAGTGACAAATCACTCAAATCGGGGTTATTGGTATTCTTAGATTGTACCCAGCATTCGGCCAAAATTAGGACAAGAAATATTCATCTTGCGAAATATTCAATCTAACATAATGTGGTGTTGCACTGATGCCAATTCAAGTGGCAGACACATTTTGCTCATTTACAAGAAAGGTCTCTTTTGTTACTTGCTTCCTTTTGTCAGAGTTGGGCAGAGTAGTCCCACTCTGTTATTTTTTGCCCTCTCAATTTCATCACCCCCCAAAAAAAAATTCAGTGGGATAAACAACAAAATATTCTGACATAGGTACATGCAATTTCATGCTACGCTTTATTCTGTGTTAAGGCTGTGGATGACTCGCCACGATACTGGGATAAAGCTGCCACTTTTTTGTTCTTTCTGCAGCTGTATCAATAAGACCCAACTTTGTATTACACTTGACACTCAACACCATTAAAGACAGGGTTTCCCATGTGCAAAAGCCATGAAAATTGGCAGGAATTAGCAGTATACCCTCATGATAACATGTATGAATTCTCAGTCATTTCACAAAACATATCAGGAAAAGTGATACATTTAATAACGTTTGAAATGCAGCGAGCATATAGTCTACATTCATAATCATATTGTCCCTATCAGTGTGCGATTCAGGCATTGCTCCCATTGAACGCATGCCCCGTGGAGTGTACCGGTGTGGACCATAGCGCACAGCGGTCTCCAGTCTGTAGGCTACAGGTTTCGGACGATCCGCCCAAAAATCTATAGATCACTTTCATTTGAAATAAAGTTAATTTCCAGTTCTTTTATTAAGGACTACCACAGGGTGAACCATGAAACTTATTTTATACTTCTGACCGTGCAAGAACCTTCCTTCAAGAAACGTCATTTCTCTCTTAGGGAAACAGCTTTCTGGGTAATTTCAATTTTTGAAAAAAAGTTTTAGGCTGACATCCTGTAGAAGAGAGGAATGCGTGTTTCATTCTGTAAATGAATGAGAAACAATTCAGACAAAAATCTTGGAATCAGAAAGATATGAACCTACTGCTTACTGGGCAGTGACTTCCCCACGCAAGCTACATGTATGTCTTGTTCATGGATTGACACAATAACATGGAAACAAATATCTAAGACTTTCATGAGTAGTTCACTGTAAGGACCAATCGGCTAGATTTTGGTGCATGAGCTTTCTGGAGGAATTTCAATTTTTTTAAATAACTTTTGTTCTGACTTGTTTCTCATTCATTTGCAGGATTTAGCACGCTATCCTTACTTCTACTGGATGTATGCATGCAATTTCTTTTCAAAAATTGAAATGACCCCAGAAAGCCCTTTCACTAAAAGAGAAATGATGTTTCTCTAAGGAAGGTTCTTGCACGGTCAGAAGTTACACGGTTCACCCTGTCGTAGTCCTTAAAAGTACTGGTGGGATATCCTTTTGGAATAGCTCTGAAAAGAGCTTCTCAGAGAGCAAGAGGGAAAAGAAAGCAAACAGAGTATTAAGAAAAGGAGGATTTCTTTTCAAAAATCATTTCTCGTGTTGTCTTGTGACAGGTTGAAGATCGTCCTCAAGTTTGGCTTCCAGCAAGCTCGAGACCTATGGGCGTGGTACTGGCAGCAACCATCCCACAGTAGGAGTAATTCTGGCTGGTCTCAAGGGGGCTCCAGCTGGGGCCAGGGCACCCCTGCTGGTAGGGGGAATCACCAGCGCAAGAAGCAGACCCACAACATTGAGCTTCCAGATTCAGGTACAGTAGCACAGAGTGGCTGTTCACCTGTTGAAGGAGGTACCTTCGATATCTCACCCCACGCCATGTCTTACAGAGAATTGTGATCGAACTGTATGATCCCAGTCCAATCCCTAACTTTAATCTTAATCTACAAAGTTGAGATTGATGTGAATCGTAACAAACTTTTTTCATTGATGAATTTCTGGCGCTGGCTCTGTACTGATATACTTGATTTCTTTAGAGATGTTAAACACATTTCACACCTGTTTCACATGGTTGGTATATCCAAGCGAGGATAATTCTGAAGAATTATGTGCCCTATAGAAAAATGAATTTCTACTGCTGAGCATGTACAGGCATGCTTGATTTCTGCACACTCTCAGTACCAGGCAATAATTGTCTCATGCAAATAATCACACAGTTTATCAGTTATGGGAAAGAGAGGGTTAAAAGTGCACAGTCCACAGTGTCGATGGAGAGCAGAGGTGCGTACAAGCTTTGCAAAAGGCCCATTGACCTGCACACATCGCTCATGCCTGTTACATGCTCGTCGGACTGATAACATAACACGAAATCCACGAAGTTGACCTAAGCAACAAGAAGGTTTGGTTGGATGGCTGTGCTGCAATGCATGTGCACACCTGTGCTCATTGTGTGTACATGCGCAATGCGTATCACAGATTGCTGCTGATATCGCATGGGCGTGAGATCGCGACTGTCAAAGTTTAACCTATCTTAAGGGTGGGGCTGACGGGACCACAGCCTAATGCAGCGCCCTCTATAAAGGATATCAAACCATAAGAGCTCAGGTGTATGGGACTTAAAGGGCATATACTGTACTGGGGAGACAAAAAAGCCTTCAAAAGGTGATCGTGAACAATCTCCTTGCCAATGGTATAAAAATTCATGTATTGTCCATTTTAGAAAGTCGCTGAAAGTTATTTGCCCTTAAATGATCAACATTTGGAGTAATTAGTGATTAAATCATAAATCATAGGATTTCTCAAATTTTGACTAATTACTTCAAATGTGTATAATTTAAGGGCAAATAACTTTCAGCGAGTTTCTAAAATGGACGATACGTGAATTTAAGACTATTGGCAAGAAGATTGCTCACGATCACCTTTTGAAGGCTTTTTTGTCTTCCCAGTACAGGATATTCCCTTTAAACATACACTGGCAGAGAATAGAACTGCACAAGTTACAAGTATGTCAAAGCCCCTTTTTCTGTGCTCATCTCTGCAGAGCAAGCAGCCATCCGGCGCCTGTTGGCATGTGATCGTGACAACTTCTACGAGGTAGTGGGCGTGGCCGAGGACGCCTCGGAAGAGGAAGTCAAGAAGTTCTACCGCAGGCAATGCATGATGGTCCACCCAGACAAGGTAAGGTCGAATGTCAAGAGTCAATCTGGTGGTGGTAGCAGCCCTTGATGATCAGCTGCAGAACCAGGATTTAGAAGAAGAGGAGGCCCCAACGGCAAACTTGAACATTGAAGGGATTCGGACTTATGTTTTCCAGCATATTGCTGTATAAACATGTATGTGCAGTGCAGGGGGGTTACCAGAAAATCTTTGACACATGGACCAAAAGTGCAGAATGTCACTCTTTGTCAGATATCTGTGCTGGACGCGTGGTACACAACTGTGGAATACGTGGCTCAACAAAAGCAAAAACAATAAGAATGAAATAACTGCATTGGGACCACCCTGGTGCAGTGTGATTCTCCACATCCCTCCTGTGACCTTGCCTAGTTCCACCACTGACGTAATCGTTTGTTGGTGTGTAATTACTTGACTCATAGTCAGGAGGATGTGGGTTCATGTCCTTGAACCAGTATAGCATTGAAGTTGAAGTCAGACTACAAAAAAATAAACACCATTCTGCTTCCTCTTTTGTCTCGCCTGAACAAAGTTCGTCTGAGATCTGGTAATTACTTTTCCTGTTAGTCTGTTGGTCTAATAGTCTATTAGTCTGTTACAAAAATATTAAAGTTACAGTTTAACTTGCCCTCAATTCTTTTTTTTTCTGCATCAGTTGTGTTCATACTTGATATAAATGAGCCTTGGGCACTACCACATGTGTGTTGATGAGGATGATGATGTCAAAGGTCATCTAGGTGTCATAAGGTCAAATGACACGAGGCCATTGCAAAATCAGGCACGACTCGTGGTTCTCGAACCACCTTGTCTTGGATAGTCGGATCCCAAACTTCCCAAGAACTTAGCAGCCAAACTTACTATGAAACTTTCCACTACATGTTCGTAACACTCTCACACCCCATGATATTTGTATTTGAAGGGATAGTTCACCCTAAAATTAAGTTGGTTTTGATAGAAGCAGAAACGTATAGTGCAGGTTTGAAAATCCGTCAGAGAATAAGGAAGTAATGATCAATTAAAATTTTGATTTTGTGATATCATGTGCGAGATGCTCTCCCATATGTTGTGGTACTAATATTTTTGGAAATGCCCAGGATATGCATCATATTATTTTTTCATCAAAAACAGAAAAAGAGCAATTGATAAATTCATACAGCACACAACATATGGGAGAGCAAATTTACTTCCTTATCCTTTTGACGAATTTTCGTCAAACCTTCACTATTATGTTTCTTTCGTGTTTCTGCGTTCATTGAAACCAACTTACCCTCAGGGTGGACTTTCCCTTCAAGTACAGAGTAGATCTGTCCTACAGGGATGTTAACAGTTTGATTTGTCCAGAGTTCTTTGTACTGAACAACTAGGAAAAAGCATGCCCGTGGATGTGGAGATATTTGTGTGTCTTATCAAGAATGTGTAAGCACATGGATATCCATCCCTTTGAACAAGGTTTGATGCCGCCACTGAATATTCATGAATCGCAGCTGCTCTCAACAATATGATGCATACGTGATTGCGTCACGTTCACCTGGATTTTATAATAGGTTATACACATTCCTAAACATGCATACATTTCAGCGTTCGCTGCTGAACTTTTAATTTTGTCACTAAGTGCTTGTTATGTAGTTAATATGGACAAGCGAATAAAAATTTGATACTTTTGAGATGAAAATACTAGCTTGGGCGCAGCTGGGCACGTTTTTCATCTTACTTTTCCGGGAGGATAATGTCTGAAAGTAACGTTTCATGCAAATTTTTAATGGAATATGATGGGGAACATTGTGAAATTGAGACTTTTGTACTGTAACATAATATCACGTTCAGAGCCTTTTTGCCATATTGTAACGATTTTCCTTGATTGAATCTTCATAGATGCATCGTAGGTATTACATGTCACAACTGCGCAAGTAGATGGGGTGAGGATGTTTCCCCAAATTCTTCTGCACATCCGATTTTGTTAATACCTTAAATCAAGGCAAAAATCATTCAGAGAATTGGCGGCTTCGAACATGGGAGATCAAAGAGAAAATCTTTGTTAAGCGTTCTTTTGTGATTAGAAGCAGAGTACAATGAATCTGCATTAATTAAACGGCAGCTGGCACTCCATGTACTTAAAACGTCCATGGTCTTATCATCAGTATGTTTTTGTATCTATATTTCAGACAAGCCAGCCAGGAGCTAACGAGGCCTTCCAGATTCTCCAGAAGGCATATGCGACCTTAAGTGACCAGGTAAATAATGGACCATCTTTCTGTCATCTGTCAAACATTCCTTTATGATTGTCCCAAAAACATTTAGATGCAAGGATTGGGGTTAAGCAACTGGGGGAAGGGGGAGGCATTTCACCACTGTTTGTAAGCTGCGCACAACTTTACAAATAACTGGTGACCTGTTCTTATGATGAATGAGACACCCAAATTTGTTTTTCTGTTTTAACATAGTGGGAGTCAATTTCCAACAATCCCAATCAAATTTGACAAAAAAAAGTCATATACATGTACTTTGTATTCAGCCGCTTGTTAAAAACAAGAATTTTGATTTCCAACGATCAAATTTCAACTTCAGCTGATGGGAATCAAAATCATTGAGAATCTGAGTTAGAACATGAACAAGTCACCAGTCGTGCATAAGTTGATGAGTCCTCTTATGGTCAAATGGGCAATCCTGGGCTAAAATGTACTGTTTTGTAAATCATTTATGATGTTTTCCAAGGATTCCCATGGAAGTTCATTCACTTGTCGCTTTGAATGAGACATGCCCATGACGTGGTGTCTTTGTTACATCAAAAACTCTCAAGAAGTTTTTTATCAGCAAAGCATGTCACCAAATATCATATTTGTCACATATAAAGACCCAGTGTGGAAAATGTTTATTGTCGGAATCAATTTCATACCATGTTCCCATCAAGAGTATTGCTGAATAAGATGAAATTCTATCGCTTTCTTTAAAGAGTATGTGGTGGTCATAGAATATATGTGTTTTTTGTTCTCCTGTTTATTTTTTCATAATTTACTCAGACTAAACGAGCACAGTATGATTATGAGATAAACAACAACGAGGAAATGTTTGCAGAAAAGGTAAGTCATAGTGCCTGAAATATTCTTTTTATGAAGAGGTCCATATTTACAGTTTCTGACCTTCATTCATGTTGATGGGAAAGATCACACCCAGTGGAAGATTGCGTTGATCAATCTCCTGCTCTGAATCTACCATCTTGCTCTTCAGATTCAGATATTTATTCAAGTCTTCTTTAAAAATACAGGGTAGTCTACCTGAGTTAAAAAACTCCTTTACAGGTGCGCCCTTTTGTACATACATGCAAAAGAATTACAGGTGGTATAATAAATAAAACTACATAATTTGACAAACTTAATCAACAAAGTACACCTATACTACACTAACAACAATAGTACAATAATGACAAAAAAAGTACTTTGCTTTACATGATTAAACAATGTTTTAAAAAAGGGGAAATAAAAGGGAGAGTAAGAAGAGGAGAGTAATGACTAGGAAGTGAGAGGCTATTGAAGTAAATGTCCGGAAACAATTCATTTAGGACACGTAATTTAGCATGGGTGCAATTGAAAAGATATGCGTTATAGAATAGAATTGAAATGAAGACAGTTTTTCTTTATAATTATGTTATGAGAGAGTTACTTTGTTGGACTATAATATGGGGTTTATTAAATCGATCGACTGGGGGAAAATGATGATCTGGGTTTGGTCTTATGTGTGCATTCTGCACAAGAAAACAACAGTTTGTCTAATGCATCAGAAGGACCAAATATAGTTGTTTTAGGAATCTAATTATTCTACAAAGTATATCCAAGCAAATAACTATCTTTGTTGGAGATGATTCCATTGTTATATCATACAGTGGAGCTTGAGATCAATATCACAGCTGATTGCAATCAAATGCAATCAGCTCCATACATTTACTGCAGTCTGACTGCAATAGATTGCAATCAGCTGTGACGTTGATCTCAGGCCCAACTGTAAATGGACACTTCAAATTTGTTACTACTTTCACTCATGACAACTATAATTTTTCAAGTTCAATGATTTTATAATTCCACCTGTTATTATGAATTCATTTTCTTCCCTCTGCCCAGCTTGACGAATTTCTGAAGAAAATGGAGGAGGTAAGTGTCTTATCATGTTTACCAAATTGAAGAAACATAATTGCAGAGATTGTTGGAACTAACATCTTCTGCATTATCAAAAAGAAAATTAACTTGTACTATTTTTGTGCAAATTTTGTACCAGTAATCATAACACACATTTCATTATTATGGACAAATAAGTTGGATAATGGAACTAAAAATAATTTCTTCCTAGAAATATAAAATGTATTTTGGTGGAGGTCATCCACAGACCCATAGTCCTTGTGTTTTATTGAGGAATTTAGCCATCATTGATAATGTTTATTTGTATTTAGTGGGGAAGTACTGAATTACTGAATTATAAGGGAGCTCTGAACAGACATTACACCATCAGGTATGAGTTACTTATTTGCTATATCATACTTGCCAAACCATTCTGATTTGGGAGGAATATTCCACTTTTATGGTTTACTATTCTTTTCCTCCTCTTTCAATTAAATGCAATACAAAAGTGTACAAAGTACATCAATTTTCTGCATTTTCTTTAAAGCCCTCTGAATTCCTGCATGAGAAGGTTGGCAACTGTGCTGTATTGCTCATTTTGTTCTTTTCTGCTGGGCTTTTTTGCCTAGTTGGCAAATACCATGCCTTGTGGGATTTGTATGGGGTCCCATCGGCGCTACCCCACGGACTTGCCTTTGTACGCTGCCAGGTACTGCGCCCGTCACAACACCAGGCATCCTGTCAGCGATGTAAGTCACACGACTTTTATATATGTGGGTCTTTAACTATTTATGCTCAATGCATCTACTTCATATTCAATGGAAATTCCATCAACTAGATTGTTTTCAATTCAGAATTTTTTGTTTTCTAAGCTGTAAGCATGGTGAGTTGCAGATACAATACTTATGGGTTAGTGATCATTTTAAATGATTGGCCAACATATATAATTTCTTTGTATTTCTGTAATGTTTACACTCATTTAGCTCATATTGATTTATTCTGGAACCTCTCCCACTGTGACCTGTAGGGGGCGCTGTGGAAGGAGACGGCCAACCTTGGCTTTAAAGTGTACGTGTTCCTGTGTGATGGGAACCGTGTCTACGACGTAACGGAGTGGGCAGGCTGCCAAAGTCTGGACTGGTTGGAACCCAACTCCTGCCAGATTTTGTGCAAGGTCAAGCGGGCCAAGGGAGGCTCCAGCAACCAGCAACGGCGCCATCAACAGTTCACGCCTGGGTAGGTTCTGTCATGTGACCTTTTTGCACTGTAGCTCACCAGGACTCTCTATAGAAGCCGCTCTCTATGGTCGTGACTGAATGAACTGGATCCTTTACATTTAAATGTCTGAAAGTGATGCAACAGGTTTATAGAAGTTAATCACAAGCTGACTGTAACTTTTGATCTTACACAAACTTGCGAAAGGATCATATTTGGCAGTGCAAGAAACCTTTATCAATTACTTCATACATAATCACAGTAGTGCAAACACAGGAAATTGATGCTGGGTATTATTTGTGTGCATGTAGGTATGAGGAGATGTTTGACGATATCTTTGGGCCCGGAACCTTCAGCCAATTCCAGTCTGCTGCCGACCAGCAACAGCATCACAGTCACCATGGCAACAGTAATGGGGCGGCGGGAGGAGGAGGAGGAGGAGGAGGAGGAGGAGGAGGAGGAGGAGGAGGAGGAGGAGGAGGAGGAGGAGGAGGAGGAGGAGGAGGAGGAGGAGGAGGAGGAGGAGGAGGAGGAGGAGGAGGAGGAGGAGGAGGAGGGCATCACAGACCCGGTGCTGGCCGTAACCCCTACAACAGGACCAGTAAGAAATCACGGAAGAAAAAACGGTAAAGAGGATACCAGAGGTTGTCATTGTTGGCGAAGGTTTGCAAAAAGTTTCTCTAACAATGAAAAAAATAGACAGCACTGCATATTCTCTTGAGTTCGATGTGGTTGTTTGTACGATTGCCTTTTTTCCACACAAACACGATAGCCTATTTTTGTATGACCATCCATGTTATCCATGCATACATGTATATTCACTTAATGAGAGGTAATTTTTACATGGGTACACGATATAGATGGAATTCTATGATTAAGCCATCAGAACTGATTCACAGAGTACATGAGAATGAAGTTGAGTCGCTGTACCTGAAGCATTGGCAGTATGAGAAGGAATTGATATGTTACAGAGAATTGTAGACAATCCTGAACTGTTGTAATTACCCCATTTATATATGCCACCTTTTTGCAAAATTAGCTCAACATTTCTGGCAATTTTGCCGATGCATTATCGATAACTGCGTATATGCCACCTATTTGCAAAATTAGCTCAACATTTGTGGCAATTTTGCCGATGCATTATCGATAACTGCGTATATGCCACCTATTTGCAAAATTAGCTAAACATAACATTTGTGGCAATTTTGCCGATGCATTACCGATAACTGCGTATATGATCGGGAGTCACTGAAATAATATTGTTACCGCTTCCTCCATTTTCTGGTTATTTTGCAGATCAATGACTAGTAATAATACAGCAATATTGCGGTTAGCAAATTTGTAAACTGCGTCCACAAAATAGCCATAAATGTTGCAGCCTGTGCATAACCCTGTGGTGTGTGTTTCGCTGAACGCAACGCACGTATAGCCGAATTATGTCACCATTGCTCTTGCGAAGGGTGTGGAGAGGGTCCTGTTGTCCAAAATACTGCAATTTTTTCAACTTTTTCAGAGTATATGAAGAGTGTTTTTAGAGGCTTGCTGGAAGATTAAGCCTGTGCATGCCGAATAAACTACTATTCTTTAAGACTCATGTGTGGTACTTTGCCAAAATGCATTGAATGGTTTATATTGAAGGAGTGATGCATTGCGTATGGTCATAAACATGATCATTAGACGTTTGTACAGACATTTTGTTTACAGCAACTGAAGATTATGTCATGTGTGAAGAGTGCTGATTTGTGTCCATGTCTGAATTACTGTGCATTAAGTGGTATGCTTGTTTTATTCAAATTATGACATTTATATCAAACTTGAGAGAAAGATGATATGAATATATGGTTCAATAATGGCTGTACATTCATTATCATTTCTTTGCTGAAGGCTATTGTAGAGTAGAAATTATGACAATCATGAAAGACGTATACCACACCGTTTCAGATGCAAAAGAATCATGACATTAAGAAGGAATCAACGAGTGAAATATTTGTCCCTTGTTTCTCATTGTCACAATTATTTCTTCAATAAGGACTAAGATGAGATACAGGGTGACAATGTGTCATGGGAATACAATTTAGAATCAAATCTGAATGGGCATTAACTAGGCTCAGGTCAGATTCGATGCGATATTATCATGTTGTATTTCTTACAGTCATCCACGGTGTATGTAGCATTTGCTATAAATGCAGAGTGCAATGATTCTTTGTCTGAAATGAGGTTTAGTGTACAGTATTTCTTTCAATTAATAATCCGGCTTACTTTTGTCAATTTTTGACACCATTGTCTTCAATAAGAAAAGAAATTAGGTCTGCAGACATGAAGAAGAACCATGTGTATCCTACATGTATAATCAAAATGTTGCAAGTTTGATTTGAAGCTCAATAAATGTAGACTTTCACGCGTGTCACATCTCTTCAAACTAAACGTTTCCACATTAAGAATATTTGTGCTTTGAACACAACTCTTCAAACTACAGCAATTGTGTTAAGATCCAGGTGAAAACTGAATGGTATGGAGTGCCTTGGAGTTCCGTCACCTTGCACACATAGCATTATTTCAAGAGAACATTTCTGTATCATACAATAGTTTCTATGAACAGTGCAATACCGCACATTTATCCTGTGTCCTCGACAGGAAGAACGATAAACGATTAAACTTGAGAGAAGGTATGTAGTAATGTGCTAGAGCAAACATTTCTTGTTGAGATGCACTGGATGCAATGTTTATGTAATGATGTGATTAATCTGCAGTTCATTGTAGTTTCACCCATGTATGGTATTTCTTCTGTTACAGATACAATTCAGAAGGTTTTCATTTCTCCAGTTAATTTTCAAAATATAAAAGTGCTGCATCACCCGCCTTCCATAGTTGTATATCCCCTATTCGGTGTGTGAAAAGGATGTTTTATGGAGCTTGTAGCTTTCATTTTTTGACAGAATAATCAGAATATTTTGCCTTCATTATTTCTCCATATATGCACAATTCATAATTATGTTTCAATTAGAGCCTCAAAGAATGCCATAAAATCTTCCCTCACTCCACATAATTATAAGTCTTCACTTTGTTGCAATTCTCTGTTTGATTCGTTGTACGCATTTTAGTTTCTCTTTAAGTTAGTTACAATGCCTTACAAAAAAATCTTGCTTAAAAATGTTATTGTTTGATACAGTTTAACCATGTACCGTGTATCTCTTTTTCCCATGATAGGCTATGCAAAGGAAATTCTGTGTTAATGTAAATGGTGTTGTTAGCAAACAGATTAAGCGAATCTGCAACATACTGAAGAGAAGCAATGTATTACCAGGGAAATAGTGGTCTAGGTAATTTTTTTTAGGCTGTGTACATGTCAGCACTTGTTTGATATAAAAACAGAAGGTGGACAGTAACGGAAAGTTCTGTGTGTGACGCATGCAACTTGCGATTGTGTTTTCGGGACGCTGTTTCGCGCAGACTACTCACTCCTAGTTTCCACGCTGGATAGGACGCAAACTTCCAGAGAAAAAAACAAGAAATGGATCTATACAGTCTCAATTTGATCATGTTTCACAGACCTTTCATCTTGATTTATACACACACCTATTTCATAGAATCATATCATATTGTAGCTAAAACTTTCTAACAAAATGAATGTTCTTGTATTTTGTGGGGGTTTTTTAGACATTTCATTGTGATGTTCAAGCGAACATGTCATTAAAATTATGAGATCATTATACTGCACCAATATTAAGCTCGCTTATCCAAATTTCTGAAGCAAACAAAATAAATGTTGCACTGCATGCTTTCTTGTTTTTTGTTTGTCTTTTTGCAATATGTAAAAGTATATTATCAGAAATAATGCATATGGTCATTATGTGTGTAAAAGGTTTATTGCACAATGCAATGTATGTGGGTTTAGAGTTTTAGTCAAATGCATTGTAGGTAAAGATATTTCAGTCTTTTGTAGAGGTGGTACAAATGTATGTTCTTTTCTTGTTGTCTGTGTAATAGATATAAAGGAAACTGATGAAGAAGTATCAGGGTAAAGAAGTTTTTGAACCAAGAGAGACATTTTTTAAATTAGTGGAAGTTTCTGATCATGTCCAGCTCTGAAATGGTAGGATGGTACAATAGCATGTTCTTGTGTACTTGGTGTGCTTTATTCCTTCCTGGCTTGGCCAAATGGTGCTGCTGTAATGATCAGTAAGAGACAGTGTAGACTAAACTAGACTTCATGCACTGGACATGAACAACAAGATATTCTGACATTCCCCGCTACGCTTTATTCTGCGTTAAGGCTGTGGATGACTCGCCACAATACTGGGATAAAGTTGCCACTTTCTTGTTCTTTCTACAGCTGTATCAATAAGACTTGCCTTTGTATTACACTTGACACCTTAATGCTATTAAAGGACAGGGTGTTTCATTTGCAAAACTCATGAAACTCAGCAGGAGTCCGCAGTATATCCTATCAATAACGTGTGTGAAATCTTACAGTCAAAGCCTTTTCAGTGAAAAAATGATTGAGGTTTACGTTTGAACATAGCAGCTGTAGTCTACATTCACAATCGTATGCACCGGGCACTGCGGGCATGCCCCCATTGAACACATGTACTGTGCTGTGAACCATAATGTACACTGGTCTTCGGTCTCTTGGCTATGAGAACCGGGAGGTTTCAGACAAACCAAAACTTCCTTGAATCTAGCGATCGCTGTAATTCCACTTAAATTCACTTTCTACTTCTACAATTGGGAGGAAAGTTCTTACAGAAGTATTTTCTTCCATTTTCCATGGTTTTTACACAATTTGATATTTTTGACCTGCAAAAGGGACACCTTGGCTTTAAAATTGCACATGGATATTATCTGCACTCAGGTCAATGGATATATATCAACCATGAGAGGATATCGTGGTAGAAATCCAAGAAAACATAATATTGCTCTGTTCACCTTGTTTTGTGCATCAGTTGTTTTGTCTAAAACTCCAATAGACCATTTTTATTATGCATTAAAATTTCATGCATCTTGTTCAAACAGTACATTACTAATGGTTACCCCAAAGCTTGTCCAAGGTTTGTCTGAGTAGCAACAAGTAATAGATTGAGTGTGTGTTCAACCAATTGAAACTGAATCATGAAATGCAGGTGAATGTAATGACCACATTACCACACAGTCAGGGGGAAAGCTGTGAATATTTGCATGACACGAATGGGTCAATTGCGGTACATGTACATGTAGCTGTTGTGATCTAAAAGGAAACATTTTGGAAAGAATAACTTGAAGAAAAAAAATGTACTTTTGATAGCATATATTTTATCAAGTTTGCATTGATCTAAATGTGACTGGTAAGCCATTTATTTTGCACCAAAGTTGATGCATGTGCACGTTTGTTTTTGTATATGAAGCTATCAGTGTGTTTTGGGGATGATGCAGTTGACATATCACACACACTTTTACCTGTAAGGAGTACTGTGTAGACAGTATGTCTTGTCGCAAAGAAGATATAAAGATTAAATGTGTAAAAAATTTACTGTATGTTTAAAGTGGAAAGATGTTTGGGATTCAAGAGGAAGGAAGGAGTATTGACATAAGAAATAAAGTTTGTTTTGCAGAAAATTCATGTTGTTCTTAGTATTCTGTTGATTCCCTACTGAAACACATGTAATTTAAACGGTTTATTCATGGCTATCTAAGAGTGTAAATGGATAGTTCACTCTGAAAATAATTTGGTTTCAATAAAAGAAGAAACATACCAGGCGAGGGTCATATATCTTTAGTTCCTTCATTATCGTACATAAATATGGTATCATAAGACAGCTTGATTATATATCTTTACAATGATGTATCGTTTGTAAAGCTTATGCAATCATGGACTGAACAGACCTTCTGAATATGCAGCAATATCAAAAATGAAATGGAGCAAAATTCTGTGTTTTCTGTTTTGCACATGAAATGAGTTTGGATGATGTTGATGTGGCGATGCGTGAATGTTCATTGTCATATTGACACTATTCAAAACACATTGCATCTTCAATAGAAGTGGAGCCTTCGCTTTTGCGAAAATTTGTTTGTGACTTTGCCCCATATGCAGGATCACTGCCCATTCCATGATTGCATAATCATAGCAAATGGCACAATAATGTGAAGAAGATCAATCAAGCTTTCTAATGATGCCCAAGTCACATATGATGATGAAGCAACAATCTTTAAACTTCAATTGCTGAACTTCTTTTGAGGGGTTTATGTATATCATTTTTGATGGTACAATATTCTGTTTCTCTCTCACTCTCTCTCACTCTCTCTCACTTTCTCTCCCTCTCTCTCTCTATCTCTCTCACACACACCATCTCTCACTCTCATATCGCTCTCTCTCTCTCTCTCTCTCTCTGTCCTCTCTATCTCTGTCCTCTCTATCTATCTCACACACACACACTATCTCTCACTCTCTATCGCTCTCTCTCTATAGCTCTCTCTATCGCTCTCTTTCTCTCTATCTCTCTCTCTATCGCTCTCTCTCTCTCACTCTCTATCTCACACACACTGTCTCTCACTCTCTATCGCTCCCTCTCTATCTCTCACACACACAATATCTCTCTCTCACTCTCTATTGCTCTCTTTCTATCTCTATCGCTCTCTCTCTCTCACACACATTATCTCTCATTCTCTCTATCGCTCTCTCTCTCTCTCTCTCTCACTCTCTATCTCTCTCTCAATCTCTCACGCTCACTCTCACTCTCTGCTGTGTGCACTCCAAGGTAAAACTACTATAAACCCTCCTCTACTGCCACTATGATAAAGATCTTCGTCTTATCATTCATTCCCATAACACAGTGAAGATAAGGTGTACAACATCACGTTTGTTTACAAAATTTGTCACTTTTATTTGCATCCTTATATGATGTTAACACAAGGGCACATCAGTAATCTTTTCTCTCTACCTGTATTAGACATACTGCACTGGAAATCTCAAAGAGAGACTGTCCTTGGCACTATACTTGAGTTAGATCAAACATCTAGAAAATACAAGGCAATATCCTAAGTCCCTCTCACTGAATTCAAATCTTTTCTGAAGGGCAGTTTTTCTCAAATATCAACAGGTGTAAAAATCTGGCAGTGTGATTACCTTTTCTCACATGTTTTTTTTTCTTCAAAATATCTATGTAATTATTTCCAATGAGTAAACACTAAGATGTTTACAAATATATAACTGAAATCAAATACAATTCTTTTTGTAAAGATAAAAAAAAAAAAAATTGTAAGTATGTGCTTATGATTAAATTGTTTACATCACAAAGTTTTGTCCATTTCAACAAAAACTTCTAGATAGAATATCTTGCAATATACTCCAAATTCTAATATGAAACTGACAAGATTTGAGTTCAGTGCAGAAATAAAATATGAAATGTATATATATTAATATTTTAATGACCCGTTGTTAATATATATTCTCATATAGACTGCAGCACACTGGTTAAACTCATATAAGTAATAAATGAACTAAAATATACAAACACAAAAGAAACAGACACTTCCATTAACATCAAAAATAGTCTTGTGGTCACATATTTTCATGACTTCTTGTACAGCTACGTAGGTATTAGTATTTACCCCCAATGTTTCTCCCTGCTAATACACAGGCTATGAAATATATATACACAAAATATCTTGGAAAGAGAGGTATATGTCTATTTGCGCTTTTGAGTTGCATACAAGAGCATGCATTTTCATGCCAAAATATATCAAGTTGATATATTTGAAGATCTGTACATTTCCAAAATACAATGTATATCCTATAGTTAGACATCATCCAAAACTCCCTTTTTTGTGTACATGTCAGATTTTATCAACAAGGAACTAAAACCATTATGTTATGGTGTATCATATACCAATTTTGTAATATTTGTGTACTTCTTTCTCAATACAGCTGCATGTTATAAGGCAGTGCCAATTTGATCGTTACAAATGAGTTTTGTTTTTGTAATTAATTGAACTCAGCAGGGGGAAAAGAAAACTTTTAAGTAATATAAAAAGCAAAAACATATAAGGAAATAATAACAAGTAAGAAGTCATAACTTTATGGTTATTGACACTGAAAAACAAATATATTTTCATTCCACACTGAACTTATTCACAACCACACAAATACTTAATTGATCACACAATAAATTAATAAAAAATATACATATTCACAGAAAGCATGACTTCACACTAACACATAGAAATGCCTGGCTAATACAAAATATATTCATGTACTTGTCCCGTAGTCTGGTTATTCCCATCATCCCTCAAAGTATATCATATTATGGAAAAACTATTTTTCTGCTGCCTTGCTAGTACATTAATAACTATATCTTTTACAGTAAAACTCTTGATGAATGTACATTAAAATATCTTAAGAAATCATTATGGATCAAGCTACATATCAAATCAATAATTAAAAGTATCAATATCAAATACAGAGATGTACATTGGAGTCAATGTATATTGGCTCTTAAACAAGTAAAATATGTGGAACTCCAAATTCTCCTTCTTTCCATGGGAGGAAAAGATGGAACAAATTAAACATTCTTAATGGAGTTACATTTCTAGTCTCAAACATGCAGGCAGGACAGATCCAGAAATTAAACATTTTCTGATCTTCTCTCTACAGTCTGTACATACAGAGCCAATATGCAACTCAATACAGTAAAAAGATGTGAGATAAAGATTAACAAATGTACATATACGTACTTGCATTAAAGTTTGAACATAATGAATGAAAAATTCATGTCACATAACCACATAACATATGGCTGTTACTATGTAATAAATAAACCAACTAGACCCCTCCTCTAAAAGAGGCAACAGATGACTATTAAAATAGCAACATATTAGAGGCTACGATTCAAGCAAGTATTATTGCACAGTTTTATACCACATATACCCTCAACCCTTCAAAATCATATCGTCTTCAAATACATGTGGAGTACATTTACATAGTATATGAATTCCTCATACACCTACATGTACAGGTATATCTGTACAGATATATTTACAAAACATTTTTATTTTCATCTGTGTGCTTTACCAGTGGTTCTCCTCACCAAAGCTTGACTACTGAAATGTGTATCAAAAGTCTACAGGAGATGTGACGGTAACAGCATGCAAACATTCTGTATATGACCAGCAAATACAATATAAATAACATTTTTCTTCCACAATGGAAGACCTGCGCATCCTCGCGTCTATTTACAGGGAACAGCCCATGGGCAAAAATTACTACATACAAAAAAGTTCCTTAATGTTGTATGCCACTTATACAAAAACTAGGTTACAATCAGAGCTGCAGTGAATATCTTGCACCATTTATTAATACTGGGTACAAAACATGTTAAATTACAAAAAATCCTCACAATAATTTGAGTCGCTGGAAGATGTTTGGTGGAGTATGCAATGATAAAATGCTGATAGGTCTGCCATTTCAATATCATTCTTTGATCAAATACTGAAAAAAAGTTGTTATCTCTTAATCTACTGCTGAGATTGCATAACTTGATGTATTATCTCTCTATGAAACTTCAGGTAATTTCATAATTTGTACAACAAAATGCTTAAAAATTCAGTAGAGTGCATATTTTAAATCAAATACTGAGAATTCATTGACTCCTCACTTTAATAGGAAATGCTGAAGATGAGTGAGCACCATAAAATGCTGAATAAAATCATTTCAGGATCATCTTGTCATCAAGTTGCGTTGTGCCTTGTGAAGCAACAACATTGCTGCATGCAGGAGAGTAAACGTTTCTTGCATTGCTGTTCATCCTTTCTCTTGATGTGTGCTTTTAGATATCATAAGGTACCAGTGATCTAATCCAGTGCCTTCCCATGTTATCCCTATAGACTGAAGTAAATTTCAAAGAGCGCATCATAGAGCCTTGATAGCTCATTTATCCATTTGGAATTCTGCGCTAAAACAACTTTTGTGATTACTAAATATGAATTAAGGCAATCATCCAAACAGTCTATAGTTTAATACATGTATTTCATGCAGTGAAACTTCTTCAAACATATTCTTTCCTGAAAAAACAACCCACTAGTTTGTTACCTTATTTCAACTGGTTTCAATTTTAATCTTGATAAATCAAATAAGAGCTGAACATTTCATTGTGATTGTGTGAGGATGTGTTGTGAGCAAAGTATTCAGCCATTTTTTCATAATTTGTGTTGATACTTTGAATCCTGATAAATACTGTTATTCAAAATTAAAATACACTTTCAAACTGTTTTTGTATTATGCCACTTCTCCTTTGAAGATAGTATCCAACCAATTTCATCTTTAATTGATACTTTGAATCTTGCTCTTCATTTTCAATATCTTTTCAGACATAATTGTATGATTTTCATTCCAGATAACATCCAACTATTTAATTATAATTATAGTTGATGCTTTGAATCTTGAAAATTCAATCTGTGTTGACATTTCTTATTTTGTTCAGACATTTTCTTTCAAGATAGCATCCAACCAGTTTACATTCTATGTGTAATTTATGATTGATGCTTTGAATCTTGATATTATAAAACACACACTTCAGTGTTTTCGAAAAAACATAGTCACTTCCTTCAAGATAGTACCCAATCAAAAAACTTCAGATTGGTACTTAAAATCTTGATATAATATGTTGACTTTCTTATTTTTATTGTGACATTTTCTTTCGAGATAGCATCCAACCAGTTTACATTCTATGTGTAATTCATGATTGATGCTTTGAATCTTGATATTATAAAATATGCACTTCAGTGGGGTTTTTTAAACATTGCTACTTCTTTTAAGATAGTACCCAATCAAAAAACTTCAAATTGATACTTTAAATCTTGATTTAATGTGTTCATACTTCTAATTTTTGTTGGGACAGTTTCTTTCAAGATAGCATCCAACCACTTACATTCTATGCGTAATTCATGATTGATGCTTTGAATCTTGATATTATAAAACACACACTTCAGTGTTTTTAATGAAACATATTCACTTCATTCAAGATAGTACCCAATCAAAAAACTTCAGATTGGTACTTTAAATCTTGATTTAATATGTAGACTTTCTTATTTTTATTGTGACATTTTCTTTCAAGATAGCATCCAACCACTTAAATTCTATGTGTAAATTATGATTGATGCTTTGAATCTTGATATTATAAAACACACACTTCAGTGTTTTCGAAAAAAAACATTGTCACTTCTTTCAAGATAGTACCCAATCAAAAAAATACTGATTGATACATTAAATCTTGATTTAATGTGTTGACTTTCTTATTTGTGTTGTGACAGTTTCTTACAAGATAGCAACCATCCAGTTTACATTATACATGTAATTCATGATTGACACTTAGAATTTTGATATTATATAACAAACACTAAGTGTCATGACTCTTAATAGATCAGACTAAATCAAAATGACGCCTTGGATGTATATTAATACTTTGTCACTTCTTCTTTCAAGATAGCATCCAACAAATTTCAATTGTGAGTGATACTTTAAATCTTGAAAATCTTTATGCTCATTTCCAAGACATTGTTTTGTGACAATTTGATTCAAAAAAGCATTCGGCCACTGAATTTCAATGTGTGGCTGATGCTTTGAATCCTGAAAAAAAAATTGTTATTCAAAATAAAAATGCACTACAAAGTGTTGTTTTTTGTCACTTCTTTCAAGATAGTATCCAACCAATATCATTTCTGATTGATACTTTGAATCTTGATATCTTCATTTTCTAGACATTATGTTGTGTCTTTTTCATTCAAAATAGCATCCAACCATTTTACTCTAATTTGTGGTTGATGCTTTGAATCTTCATACATAATCTTTATTAGTTCGTCAGTGAAATATCAATTTTGTTATGAGTTTATTGATACAGTTTGATTTAAAGTCTTAATGTGTTAAAGGTGTAATTCAGGTTTTCAGTCTGAAGAAGGGTGATGCATTATTTTGTTTTATGACCCCAGCACTTCCTCCTTGTCTACACATTATAACATTCAAATAGTGCATAGAAAAGAATGGATTATCACAAGAGAATTGAGTAATTTTATCATGTCATTATTCCAGACAAAACATGGGAAGATATCTTAGCACTGTACCATAGCACCTGTTTTCGCACTCAACATTGACTAGTTATTGCTGTATTCTTGAATATGTTACACATGTACCCATAGATCCTATTCAGCAGCAGTAAGTATGGCATACAAAGGGTTTATACTGCTCTACTCTGACAAAAGAAAGTAACTAACAAAAGAAACTTTTCTCGCAAATGAGCAAAATGTGAGTGTCACTTGCATTGGCATCAGTGCAACACCACATCATGTTAGATTGAATATCTCGCAGCAAGATAAATATTTTTTGTCCATATTTTGGCCGTATGTAGGGAATGCTGGGTACAATCTAAGAATACCAATAACCAGATTTAAGTGATTTGTCACTTGCTTCCTTTTGTCAGAGTAGGGCAGTATAGCAATGAAGCTTTTCTTCAGAAGTCGATAATCTAGCAACGAATGACGTACACTTATCTCAGCATGATATGATACCAATGCCCTTTTATTCATCAGCTCCCGGGGGTAATTCATCATGAATATTACATATTTTCCAAGTTATTGTATGGGATGCACCTCCTCATCATGTGACACGTATCGATATGGTCAACTGTGAATCAGTTGACGGTGTTGGGCTTTCAGACGGTGGAATATTTGCTGGAGGGCTTAACCCCCTTTTTCTGAAGTGGCGTCTGCCTGGGCGTGGTCTTAGCAGGGCTGGGGCTACCAGTGCTATGGCTCTTCCCCTGTGCCCCGTACACTTTCTTTGAGGTGGGCGGGGCTTTCCGCTGCGTCGAGGGGCTTTCTGACCCACCGACGGACGACCTGCACAACCTATGCGCGGACGATGACCGTGTGTGATGCTGTTGGGCGGCTAAGATCGCCGCGGCGATGCGTTTGGGCGACGCCCCGCTGCTCTGCGCGGTCGGGATGCGGCTGCTGTGGTTGGTAGTGGAGGTGGAGGCGGGGCCTTTGGGGAGCGACAGCGGGCGGAAGGATGGGATCCGGGATGACGGGCTGAGGGAACGGCTGCGGAACAGCTGAGCCGGCGGTAAATCCTCGGTGGTTGGGGATGCCGTCTGCGATCGGCTCTTTGATGGGACGCTGCTTCCCCCACTGCTACTTCCCGTCTCCGTCATAGCCAGATTCAGCATAGACCGCCCTCTCTTGGTGAGCGTGCTAGAGTTGTCTGCAGCGGCGGCCAGGGAGAATGGGGTGGACTGAGAGGGCAGGCTGGCGACGCTGGATGAAGAGGTGCTCCGGGACGGCCCCAAGGAGTGGCTGTGAGGGGTGTGGCCAACACTCGCTGACAGGTGGCGCTGGGGGCTGCACGGCGACCAACACAGAGGAAAACAGGAAAGCCATTATAAACACATACAAAGATGAAATATACAGAAGGAAAACTCCCATCACCATCACTCATATGAAACCTCAAATCTAGATGTCTCGAATATCAAAGAAGTACTGGAAAACTATATTCTAATAAAAAAAAACATTAACATTAACATTAAACAAGATTTCTGTTATAAGATGTCAAATATCACGAGTATTGCACACTAGTGCTCTCATTGGCAAGCAGACATAACTAGAAATGCATATTAACCCTCACATTGGCATGAAGGAAAATATCTCAGTATTTTAAACCATTAAGCACACATAAAGATGTTATAATCCTTCTATTTGTTATACCTCAGTTTTACGACTGACATCACCTCTACAAAAATGTTCATGTAGTTATTTTTAAATGTGTTAGGAAATCATATCCAGAGAAAACACTTGATTTTCTTTCTTTTGAACCCTTTTTTTTCTAACAACCCCAAAATAATATTATTACTGATACATATTTTTGCCTGTGTTATAATTATACAGCAGCATAATCAAATGCACAAAATGGAATATGGAAGGTCCACCATTGCTTTATATCATTTCCATGATGTACAGTTTCTTCTGAAACAGCTACAGATGTTCACATTAAGATTAAACTTTGATCGCTTACCTGGTTGGCCCAGGAGACTTCTTTTTCTGCAAAGCAATCAGGCAAAAATGAAGATCATTAAAACCACTTACATCACATATATGAGGATAAACAAAGCATGCTTGTGGGAGAAAAAATAACGTTTGGGCATTTAACATTCTATGTCACATACCTGTAAGTACCAAATGCCACAAAGTAGAAACTTATATCAACTACACGATACATAGCTTTGTATCATATTCATTGTGATGAAAATAAACTAATAGAATTAAATCAATCTACTTTATATTGGGACACTTGCTGTATTTGTATGGAAGTGTTAGAAAATCTTATGCAAATAAGGTAATGAAACCTTTCAATATGCTTTAGTTGGAATGAAGAAGGCAGCTAAAAGCAGTAGGAAGATGGAGGCAAAAAAAAATGTATTTTTTCTTACCGATGAGCCAGCCTGTTTGCCGAAGTTCATGTGAGCATAGAGCAGGACACCAATGTCCTTATGACCAGCGTCCATGGCGATGGAGAATGCCGTGCTGCCATCCTACAAAAAAGAGCACAGGAATATTGTTTTATTCAATAGACACTAATAGTTTGTGAAGACATGAAAATTCTCTAAAGGAAGAAGCACATTAAATGATGATCATCTTTACTTTCATGCAAATTTATGTGGACTTCAAATTATTTTGACACAAAATTGTGTAGTCCTAAAGGTGTTAGGCAAGTATTGTGATGCTCAGTTTAAAAAATAATGTTAACGCTTTTTCAAAAATAATTAATAACAAGTTATCCACTAGCAGCTGACATCACAGTGTCACTAATAATGCATTGATTTAGAGAGGTGCATATTCATAAAAAATCATCAATGTAATCAGTTTGACAAGAATTTGTTTTTTGTTTCAGGACATTTTATGTAGTAGGCTTCACCTGTGTATCTTAACTTTAATTTTTCTTTGGATAACATGACATTTTTGTTTACAAATGTGTATTGTAATGTATTGTCAAAAGTAAAAGAGAAATATACATGTATGTGTATACCTATATGAGATGAGTATGAATAAATGTTTTTCATCTGGGAAAAATCAAAACAATTTTTATAAGAGATAAGAGATAAGATAAGATTTTATTAACTCTATCGACCCCCTCTCGGGGTATGAGAGTTCAACATATTTACAATGATATACAATAACATGAATACATACAAATACATAAAGTAAATAGAGTACATAACTTCTTCAGTATTTACAACACCAAGCGCACAGGATTTCTTACAATTCTACCACTACGTGTAACTACATGTTCGTGACGCTGAACAGTAACATCAACAAAATAATAATACATGATGCTTCTTCTTTTATAAAATCATTTTTAATTTTTTTTTTCAACATCTTGTGTAAGGGTCATAAGAGTCACCACTCTGACTTACATTGTCTTCCTGGTGTGGGTCGCACTGCGGATGAGAGAGCAGCACCTTGACGATATCCAGATGCCCATGCTCACTAGCACACATCAGAGCAGTAGAACCATCCTAGAGGGGGGGGTCACAAAGGTTGGTCTTATTACATGTTCATATCATCTTAGAATGTCACTTTTCATTTTGTTTTCATTGGTGCTATTGTCTTGGCCCTCCTCATTGCAAGGATCATCCCTTTGCCAATACGATGCCAGCCAATAGCACCATAGCGCATAGAAACATAGTATTAAGCAGGGTATTGATGGGTGTTATTACTATTATTACATAGTCGTGATGGATGTTAAGAAAATATAGAGGACACCCTTCATACAATGAACATAATTGGGGTGATTTCTGCCCAAAGTACACTCTGAAGAAAAGGCGCAGCAACTTGTTTTGATATTACAACTGAACAGAGGTAGAGGAAACTGAGAACGAGAGCAAAGAATTTCTAATAAGCTGTAAGAAATAATAAGACCATGTAGAGTCAGAAGACCAAATCGTTTAGCACGGTTATGTTCTCAATAATAACATGTTACCCTACACGCACCCAATGTATCACCACTTCCCTAGATTGCACAGAGCCTTTGTTAAAACAGATCACAATACCTAGATAAAAGATTATTATATTCATAAATTAAAGATGCATGCATGAAGAAGGGAGAGTGTGAATCATTCTATCAATCATTCATTCAATTTTCACTCCTGGTCCCTATTTCATAAAAAAATGTGATTGACTTGTAATTGAAATCAATCGTAACTCTGTAAACTAGAGATAGAAGATTGGACTTGCAATCTATTCATAACAATGGCCACACTTTATAAGAAAGGGCCCTGGTTCTTCTGTGTATCTCCCTCTCACCTCGTCCTGTGTATTGACCTCACTGCCAGAGGTCAGTAGGAGTTTGACCATGTCCAGACGTCCCTTGCTGACCGCTAACATCAGCGCTGTCTGACCGGCCTGCACAAACACCCAGAACAAGAGAGAAACACAATGAGTGGACACATCATGAGAAACATTGCTGCGTATCAACTCTTTCATTACCGGGCCATGAAAAACCCTATTGGCTTACCTCACATATTCATACCAATGGTAATGCAGTGATTTAGGCATGCATCTTTGAGATTGCCTGTAATCAAATGATTATAGTTTTGAACTGTTACTCTGCTACCAGTGAACTTGATGGGCTGACTCTTTGAGCCAGCCCATCAAGTGATAGAGTGGGAGGCTATGTGAGATTGCAATGGTCGATCAATGGGGATGTGGAAGGGAGATGGGCAGATCTAGGCCCTGTTGCATAAAACTTACCATTGATGGTAACTTTGCTATCAATGGGAACTTCTATGGAAACCTTGGATTTGATTGGCTGTCCAGCGATGTTACCATGGTAGTTACCATTGAGGGTAGAGTTACCATTAATTGTAAGTTTTATGCAACGGGGCCCTAGAAGAGCGGTGACCACACCCACCTGGCTCGCCCTCTGGTTGACGTCGCCCTCCCTGAAGAGGCGCGAGACCACGGCTGCGTGCTGCTGGTTCTGGATGGGTACCAGGGACGCCAGCATGATGGTGGTGTAGCCTGCACGGTTGGGTCGGTCCGTCTGGCACACACCGGTGCCCAGCAGCAGCAGCACGATGTCAAAGTTGCCGTGGGAGACGGAGTAGTGCAGAGCAGTGTTGCCCTGAGATGGGGAGATGGGAAGAGAGAGAGAGAAGGAAAATCATTGAAAAGGATTGCTTCAAGCACTAGTTTAAATACAAGCAGAGCACACATATGTTTGCACCCTACAACCCTGGGTTGGGGATATGGGAAGAGAAAGAGAGAGAAAAACAAACTTAGTGAAAAGGCTTGATCTAGCACTAGTATTACAAACAGAGCAGACATATACATTACTGGTCCCCTAACATTTGAAAAGATCAAAAGAGAGAGTGAATGAATGAATGAAAAGGAGAGATATAATTAGACAGAAAGAGACAGAGGTACTGAGTCACATACATGAACATAAATAGAAAAGATAGGGGGAAAGACACACACAGGAAAAGAGTGAAAAACTAAAAGAGAAATGTAGAAAAAGAAAGAGAGAGATTTGTTTTGAATGAATGCTTGAGACATTGTATACTTTTGTATACTTTTATGCAACTCTCTTTCCTACAAATCCAAGGAAATTACTAAACAGAATAATCAAATCCGCCAGCCTTATTCTCCAATTGTCTAGGTTTGTAGATGTCACAGCTGCATGATAATTACTGTGCATCTCCAGTGCAGCCAACTTATTATCTCCCAGACTGGTAGTGATCAGATAATATTGACTAGAGTATCTCATGACAACTATCATTCTCAGTTTCATTGGATGTCCATACAGTCTGCGTAAGACATAAACCCACTTTGCTGTTAATGCTTTGGTAAATTAGTCAAGAACACTGTTAAATTCAGACTGATTTGTCTGGGGAAGAAAGTTAGGTCGATAGCAAAGAGTGTTTGTATTCACTGAGCGTGTAACAAAAAACCTCTGTCAAACTTTCAATTTATAAATACCACTTACAAGTAATGTAAAGTGTATCTAATGTAACATACATACTGTGACTGATTTTCAATAATTATGCTGTGTTCTGGCCATACAATTTACATTTTAAAGTAAGCAAATAAAATGCAGAGAGAGAGGGAAAGAAAAAAAAAAGAGAGTGAAAAGTGAAAAGAGAAAGAGAAATTACAAGTACAGAGTCACGGCCTTTGAGCCAGTTTTCTAAAGTGACTCAATCAACTATCAAATTTCCTGAAGAAAACTTGAGTGTCCCTGGAAAGAGGGTTTGGTCTGTTGCCTGATTAGGACCACACAAGGCTGTCTAGAGATCCTTCCCACACGCACCATCACAGCAGTCACATGCATACATACATACATACAAGAACTTTTCACTATACACAATAATGTCAAACTATGCACTGATATACTGTATACGCCATATATTTCGCGAGTCTAATTTTTCGCGAATCAGGATTTCTCGACAATTTCATGTGTTGTTAAATTTGCGAATAGTCCAAACTCACAAAATTCACGAAAATAAAACCCCCGCAAAACATATGGCATATACAATAATGAGGACCATGAAAGGAACTGAATTTCATGAATAGAAAGTGGTCATGTGTTTTTATTTCTATTTTTAAACTTTTTTTTTGTTCCCATTACTATTAATGAAAATACACAATTCAGTGAAAGGTGTTATTCTTTTTTTGTATTTAGATCTATATTTACATCATATTGGTCTGTGCATGGCTTTCCTCTATTCATTACATGACCTATCTCACTAACATCTAGCACTTCATATTTTCATTTATCTTTCTCCATCTGTCCCTACCTCTTAATCTTCATCTCTGCCTTTGCTTTTCTCCCTCATGACATTTTCCCTTGTCATTCCAAATCATCATAGACATATCTTATCTCCTTGCCCAA
Organism: Arbacia lixula; assembly: GCA_963669155.1. NCBI lineage: Eukaryota > Metazoa > Echinodermata > Echinoidea > Arbacioida > Arbaciidae > Arbacia > Arbacia lixula. The sequence goes on from OZ022580.1 coordinate 5,235,047, forward strand.
TCTCCCATATTCACACCTCTCATTATTTTCCCCTCACATCACTCCTCACATTCCACCCTTTCAATAAATCACATTTTCTCATTCTCCTTGAATCATAACTCTCTCTGTGAGTGCCTCTGTTACATTTTAACAAGAATTTTGCACGTCAGAATTTGCACACACATGGTTAAAGCTCAAAACACACAGCGTTGGCCAGCTGCCCACCGTTAACAAGTTAACACATCTCCCCCTGGAACTCCTTCACATTCAGATTGAGATCCTGTACGTCATCCACTGTGTTAAACCTCTTGATCTGTTTCTATTTCTGAAGGACCTTTCTGGTCCTCAAATCATTATGAAGGATATCATTTACCCTCTATGGCTATGCTATCACGCTAGTTTTCCTTAAAGGGATAGTTCACCCTGAACTTAAATTTGTTTCAATAAAATCGGACACATAATAGAAACATATTAGTGAAGGTTTAATGAAACTCCATTAAAGGATAACAAAGTTATTATCTTTAAAAGTTTCGATATTATGATGTCACATGCGAGGTGCTCTCCCATATTTTGTGTACAATTTGTTTCGGAAAAAAATATATTCAGGGTGTGAAATCCCTTTAATAGATTGACGTTTCCCTCTTGGCTATATGCTAGGCTCTCCCAAGATCTATTCATGAGCTGAGAACCCTGCAGAGTGGAGGTATTATACAAACATCCAGTGCTGACTACTCTTTCCTTAATCCCAGTGCTATCACAAGGTCTACCCAGGCCAGAGTGATTCAGAAGCATGTAGGCTAGCCCTCGTCCTTGGCTCATAGAGCCTGGGGAGTAGTGGGGTCCAAAGTATATATACTTGTCATTATGGTAGCTTATTAGAGAGAGAGAGAGAGAGAGAGAGAGAGAGAGAGAGAGAGAGAGAGAGAGAGGGAGGGAGAAGGGGAAATAGAAAGAGAGGGTGAGAGAGGGAGAGAGGGGAAGAAGGAGAGAGGGGGGAAAATAGAGAGAGAGAAAGGGGGGCAGAGAGGGTGGAGAAAGGGAGAGCAGGAAAGAGGGGGGGGGAGAGAGAGAGAGAGAGAGAGAGAGAGAGAGAGAGAGAGAGAGGGGGGGAGGGAGGGAGGGAGGGAGATAGAGGACAGAGAAGGGGGAGGGGGAAAGAAGAAAATAGTTTAAATAAAATAAGCCTGGGAAAGAAGAGAAGAACAGCGAAGACAGAAATAAGCACAAAGAAGAGAAAAGTCGAACGGAAAGAGATAAATTCATGTTTGCTTAGGGTGGTCTCTATAGTCTTGACAATTTACCTTTATCATCATTCAGAGTAATAGAGGATACGATTGTTTAAAATTCCTCTCAGGAAAAAGAATATAGGTGCACTGGCATTCGTAAGTGGGGAGGAGAATTGCTGTTATGCTAGGTACAGGAATAAGATTAGTCTCAAGACTCACCTGAAGACATTGGTGGGCAACTGTGATGCAATTTCAAGGCATGTGTCTGTGTTATCGGACTAAGCCACGACTAATGTACCAAGTTGCCCCTTAGTACAACATATAAGAAGTACTACAGAAGTCTCTATATTGCAGACTTCTCAACTTCCCGTTTGACTTCTTGATTGACTCTGAACATCTGACGAGGGCATGTGCCTGCCAACTATGCAGGGTATGAGGTTGGGGGTGGGAGTGGGGAGCAATGTGGGGGAATAGCTCATAGAGTTATGAAATCTTTGAGGTGTTGTTTTGATGGGGGCATGCAGGCACGAGTGAGTGAGTAAGCTAATGGTACGGCAATCATAAGGACGGAGGATCAAGTGGCAGGCAAGTCAGGTGAGTCCTATGCTACTGAATCACCTCAGCTTACACAAAACCCATTCCTTCGGCCTCTTCATTAGATTTTTCTCCATATGGTCTCTTGTGCAGTAATGATTACAAGCTCAGTGAACTAAGCAGACAAAAGCTCATCCATTTTCCTGGCCACATTCACAATAAAACATACCTTAAAGAGTTTTTAAAAATACAGCTATTAACTAGTCGTATTTGCTATTAATTTAACACTCAGGGTCATACCTTCGTGTATTTGTATGTGCTTTAGATTGATATGAATAAAGCACTGGTGTCTATAATTATTCCCTATTTATTCTTTACCGCAAAATTCTTCACTAAGGGAAAAAGAGCTCTTCTCATACAGGGACATACAATACCCGAATGAAAATGGAAAGGGATGCGCAACAATGGGCATGGCTACGAGCCTTGCGATCCCATTGGCTGTCTGGGTATCCATAGCGACGTCTGCTTTCAAAGACTTACGTTGCTATCGGCCAGGTTGACCACTCTCTCCAGGGCAGCCTTGCCAACATCCTGGCTGATGACCCGCAGGAAACCCTTGACCTGCCTGGGATCGGATGACCTCTGGCTGGTCATGCGGAACCAGTCCTTAGCAACGATCGCCGTGCAGGTTGTCTGTGCATGGGATGAATGAAAGGGATGGAGATGAACTCTTGAGGTTACCATAGCAACTATCGAGGCATAGTGCTTTCAAAATTGGGTGGCTCAGCCAAAACTGTACAGAATTCAACATTTACATTACAGTTTCTGCATTATTGCAAATGCAACCAGAAGGGCAGTTTACAGACTATGAACGAAACGTAGCAGTAAGTAGAAATCTTTGAGAAATCACACCACATCATTGAGAGGTTTTGTGGTAAACTTGTGATAAAAATGGAAATAAACGTGTATCCTATGCACTTCAAGTGGTGAGAAATCCTGGAGTCAACCCTTTGCTCATGTTTGCCCCCCTCAACCTATGTATCGCAAATGGGTACCTGGCAGGATCTAATTAGATCAACTAGCTTCTGCCGCTTCATACTAGGCTGCTTGGCTAAAAAGGTAATAATCGAGCGTTCAGGGTAGTACCTCTACTAGGAAAGCGCGATATAAAAAAATGATTGTTATTGTTCTTATTAAACAAGTTTGAAGAGTTTCAACTATAGTGGCCTGTACAGACAAGTGGTCTTGAGAGAGAGTGGTGTTAGTAAACAGGTTTCACTCCATCATGTTATTAGACATTTGTACAAGCTTTTTTTTTACCAAGTCCTTGGTGTTTCCGTCCCCTTGTTTCTCCAGGAGTTTCCCCAGCGTGATGCAGGCATGTTTCACATCCTTCCCAATCTCAACCACCTCCTCCTCCTCTTCCTCTTCCTTCTCCTCCTCACGGTCTCCTTCCTTCTGTCTCTCCAAGCTTCTCTCCTTCTTTTCCCCGCTCTCATTGCCACTGGTTTCTGTCAGGGGTCCAGAGGACTGGAGGTCCTCGCTAGAGGAGGAGCCGGAGGAGGAGGAGGAGCTGTCCGAGTCTGTCTCCGAGGTGGAGCTAGAGGAGTTCGAGCCCATCGTAGATGTCCTCATAGGTCTGGAGAACAAACACAGAAAATGAAACCAACTATACATGTTCTAAACAACATACTATTCTATGCATTACTGGCACAAACATATGAAAGCAGTACAGAAGGAAGAATACATTTTTTTTTTTAATTTATATTTGGAATGAAGAAGTGAAGAAGAATAACGATAAGAAATTAAATCTACATTCATGTCCTACAGAGCAGGAGTGTCTCCTGGTTCATGTCACATATTTGGTTTCTTGATTTGGCATATAATACTCAGTAACAAAGTCTGAACATTTTGAACATGAGATTAATCATTTATATAGCTACCCAAACCTGTATCAGTATTTCATTTCTGATTTCATGTGATAAAGTATTCTAGGCAAACAACTAGAGATCAGCTGCATAAGTGTGGGTGTCTGAGGTGCATACAGCTCTCTAGAAATGTGATTTCTATGGGAGAATGGATGATTAATTTACCTTGTTTCTGGAACTTCGGTCTCACTGAGGTGTCCCTCCGTACCAGAGTCTTGACTTCCCCGTTTCCTAATGGAAGCTGCCAGAGTGGTCTTCTGTGCCTGGGTAGCTAGGCTCTCATCTGTAGACATAGAAGTGGAGGATGAAAATGGCATGGAAAAGGGAAAAGGACAGAATGATACAAGGAATAAAATAAGGATGACGAAAGAGAAGAAAGGGAAAAGGGACAATAAAAAAGAATCATTAGTAAATACTTTAAAGATATATGAATGTTTACCACTTGGTTTCCGTTGCTCCAGCCCACCCAACTTCTTGTATTCATCTAACTGTATGAAGTTTTCAAAAGAAATGGAATTATTTTGGAAATATCTGAACTATCATGAAAAGGGAGAGTGAACAATTTATTTTCTTTGCCCTCATTCTAGAAAAGTGAGATAAAACAATTCAACGCCACAAAACCTTGATCTAATCTGCAGGCATAATTAGTTTAATGAACTTTCTTATCGTTCATGTCATGTTTTGTACTGACACTGGCAACAAAAAATGATAAAATGTGACTCAGAGTGGAGGAGTTCAAATGGAATCCAAAATGGCCTCTAAACAGGTGAAGTCATGCTGGCTCACATGTAGAACAGTAACAGGTTGGTGACAAACGCCCAAAGATATCACGACTTGTTCCCACTAATGAAAGGAAACAAGATAAGAACACATATTCCAGGTAAGAACTCCTAGATGCAGAGGTGTACGACTCATATTTCCATGGCAACTAAACCAAAACAAATGTGTACTTTTGAAAGGTCAACCTGAGTCATTTCTCGTGAAGGTGAGGAATTTCTCGTGAAGTGTAAAATGGCATTAACCCTTTGTGCATTAACCTCATGTGCATTTCTTGTTTTACAAAAAAATTACCTCAACAAAGCATAAAGACAAACAAATCTCTTCATAAAGACTTTTCAGAATTCATAAAACAAACTATTCAAGCTTTCAGTGATTTATACAATTAGATTTATTCAGCTTTAACCTAAGCAATAAAACCTCAGATTGTGTGAAACATTATTAGAGAATGGATCCATATTGTCCAGAAGGAATTTGAAAGAGATTATTTTTTAATATGTATTCACATTTTTGTACTATTACATTCATTTTGATTTGTAAGCATGCTGTGGAATCCTATCGGTTTTACCTTTGCTATGATTTAGGGCCATTAATGTGCCCAGACTAACAATCAAAGAGGTAATGAGAAACTAAAGAGGCTTAGAGGGAGGTTTAATCTCCATCCAAGGGCATCTCACAATGCAATACAATCTCATTCAAAGTAGGTTTAATGATGGGATTAAGAGATTAAGAAAGAAATACACTGGCAGGTGGATGCCATAATGTGAAGTAAGAACAGCTTCCCATTGCATACCTTTTCAACTAAAGTTACCCAGTGACAACTTCATTTGCCAAAGGTTTGCCCAATATAGCGACATTTCATGAGTGCAAAGTGCATGATTGTGTTTCTGGCCAAGGATCATCATTTGAGCAAGGGAGTGGAGGCAATGCATTGCTACTAAGCTATTGAAGAGATGTTATAAGATGGTCTAAATGTTAGTTTACAGTTGGTCCATTGCAAGCAGACTTACTATAAAAGAGTCAGATTTTTTGTTAATTTCTATGAATCGTTTCAAGGGCAATGTAGACAACTGCATTGTATGTCGGCCTTCTTGTTCTGGATGGGAACAGACATGATTCATATCAAATTCCCCCATGAGTAAGCTGTCCATAATCCATACCCAAGGAGCAAATCCCTTGCTTGAAGAGGACAGGGGATTAAGACAGGGGATTAGAGGAGGGGATTTTATTATGGCAAAGGGAGGAAAAAAAATCTGAGGGCAGTGAGAAAGCAAGACCACAAGACCTGTTAAGTCTGTCAAGAGATATGACAGGGAGGATTCTATCAAGCATATGACTTAAGATGGGCTAGTTCCAATAGAAGCTGGAGGAAAATCACAGAGGAAGAACCCATTTACCAGATGTATCACAAACGTACATATACATGCACAAAGTTGAAGAAAACAGACAAAACCCCATCAATACCATTTAAGTCTAATTCCTTCGTCCTTCTATAATATTGGCAGGTACATGTGCTACAAATCAGTTGCAAATCCACTTTCAATTGAAGCATAGTGTATACAGAAGCCTTGAAATATTGAATCATGTAGACACTTTAAGAGGCAAAGAAAAAAAATGGATGGAGCTCATTAATTTGATTTCACCAGGGAAGTTGGCTAACTCTTGACAGGAGGGCATGTTTTCATGACTAGAGCACTTTCTCTTTGCCTGATCAAGTCCTTCCGTCAACTTGGAGCCTGGTTTAAGTGATTCCATACTTCCTGCCCAATGCAAGGTGGTAATTAAAACTAGATGCTCATTCTTAATGAAAACCTACCGGATCACTCCAGGTTCACAACTATGGTGTTAATGCCTTGATGCTCTATGTCCATGATGCATACTGTAAAACTGGTAGTATCCATGGCACAGCACATCAACAACATATTTGCAGGATGATATTTTTCGATCACAAGAAACATTTACAAAGAAAATCCACTCTATGCATTAAAATCATCAACAAAGCCCCAAACAACGCATTATCATAAACATTTAACATCACAAAAATGGCTGTGTAATGCGTCAGTCACATCATGCAACACGCACACAACTTGTACTAGTACTAGTATCTCCAGAATCCTCATTAGACTAAAGACGGCAGGATGGTTTTAAATTTGGAGTGATATCAAATATGGGCTTGCCCTGTGTTGTGGGAAAAGTGCAAAAATAAATGTCACGCAAAAATGACTAGTTGTACAGTAGAAGTCATTCTTGGGGGGGGGGGGGGGGGGGGAAGGGTACCCCTGGTTTCCAAACATGGTGTCAATGCCCTGATCCTTTGTGGCATTTACCTCTGCTGAAAGCTTGGACCCCTGTTATACTCATGCGGTAATGATGGATTCAGTTTCCAAAGGATATCCACTATAAAAATCCAAATCACCAGACCGTTTGTCACAAATCTGCGTGATATTACCTGCATGAATTTTCAACCCAATGAGCAGCACTGTGTACAAAACAGGTGCAAATCCTATAGAATATCAATTTATCTGGCATCAAATGAGTTAATGGATGACGACTCCTTTCCCTCTAAAAACCAAACCTCAGAAAAATCCCTTCCCTTCCAATGACGCACATCATTTGGCACCACGCTGGATTAGGCACAGGTCTGGCTTGCTCTAACAGCATTTAGGCTTCAACCATTGTAAAGAAACACAATGTGCATGTATATATACTAACTGGGAAGAGTGGCGCTGTAAGCAACCTATCCCTTAATCACAAACAGGCTTTTTCACTTAAATATCTATTTTCAAACTCTGCATAGGTATATACATGTACATCTTACATTGGTGAGTCATGTATTACTGTAGACTGATGTGAGCTACATAGGAGATTTTATACTGTTGTTGTTTTGATTTGATTTGCATTTGAACCTGCTCTTTATAAGCACGCATATATGCAGGCTGCCTTTTTTCCACACTAAAGCAGCACAACTCACATACAATCTGCTGTTCAGACAATTAATAACAGGCTATGAATAACCTTTTGATATCCCTTTGGTTACTGTAGTTGCATGTCAAATATTGACATCCTTACTAGACCAGGGTTCACAAAGCCAGGAAATCTAACCATGAGCAATGGGTTAAGTACAGTCTTGAGAGAAAACAAACTGAATCTGCAGCATAAAATACCTGAAGAAATAATAATAACACACCACTGCTATAACTCTGCATTCCCCCAAAATGATTGTACCCCATGCATGTTTATAGCTTATCAAAATATCTGTGAGTTGTCTGACAAGTCACAAGTTGACATAAACGTACAACAATGCAGTTTTCAATCACGTTTTCAAGACAAGCATGACATATGAATTTGCCTGAACTCCACCAAAATGATTGCCATCCATACTTGTACACATAAGTATGTACAACAGTACGCAGCTTTCCTGTGAATGGCGTAACTGATAGCACGTCCCACATTCCAATATTTGCTAAAAACTTATATTTGTACGATAAACAGACTTTAAACCTCCATTTGTTTACTTATCTTCAATCAAAATAACTGAGAGGGGTTGTACAGCTATGTATAGCTTACCAGCCCCAAACACCTGTGAGTGAATAGTGTAAGGTGCTAGCTCGAGTTATGATCTGGATTATAATTACAATACATATTATTTTGAATACCTGCCAGAGAAATATACAAATAGACGAGTTTCACTCTCTTGGCAAAAAGCACAATGTTTGGCCAAAGATTAGCATTACAATTTCTTGCTTGGTACAACTTAACATATTGTTCCTTCTCGTTTCCAACGTGAACTGTTCACATATACTAAAATCAGAATTTTAGAATCACATAAACAAACATTTCCCAGAATATAGATTATCCTTCTTAATATCATTTTGCCATTATTGATATTTGATATAAACTCTACATATATCATCACACAGAGGAGTGTCTCTGTTTGAATCTCCAAAGATTCTATGTGATTGCCATGACCGTATGACTGCCATATTGGTGAAAGTTTGAATACAACTGCATAAAAAGCCTTCAAGCGCAGATTGAGATGACAATATTGAGCCAAACTATACGTCTTAAAACCTGAGGCATCATTCTGTAATAAACAATTTGCAATTGCATAAGAGAAGGGAATCAATTTGTAAAAAAGTTGGTGGGTTTGTTAAGATTTAGCTGCATCATCGCAGGCAAGGCAGTTTTTTTTTTTAAGCTGACCTTCTAAGAAGCTCTGTGTGTGGTGATTCACACCAAGATCTTAACGATCTGAGTTAGGGCGTTATGAGCTGAGAGAGATTCTTCATCGTGTGAGGGGAGATATAGAGAGCACCAGGGTGCAAGTAAACCTTGGAAGTGAGCTAGCTGCCACATGATTGCATGTTTCTGAGTGTAACATGATTGCATGTTTCTGAGTGTTATATAATTGTGCAGACACTCTGGGCTGCTGATGACTAGTCTGGATTTGGCTGCCTGATTTTCTTTCATTTTCAGACTCCCTCGCCAAGAGAGCATTTATATAAATTTTATGATATTTTCACGCATACAAATTTGTGATACAAATACATGTAGTAAGAGACAGTAATATTGTGCTAAAGAAACGTTTGCAAAATGTAGAGTTGTACCTAATTTTGTGCCCAGAATTAAGAAAATGCTTGGCCTTAATCCAGGTCAATTCATAATTCCATGATTCCATTGATTCTAATGGGATATTACTTGTAGATCTAGCTAAGGTATAATCTAATTAGAATTTTAATGGCTATTGCTAATGCAATTGCTCATTACACAAACTACACAATTAGACAATTGGTCTGAAATATACATCACTAATAGAGGACTTGTTGATTATGTGAATGTTTTAAGTGTTAGAAATTGAAATTCTGATAAAAGATCCATGATTTAGATACTTCCAAACTGAAAAATATGTTCATCTTTTCATAGCTTTTTTTTTCATACCTGCAAGAATAGCATGTGGGTTGCTGAAGCCATTTCCCAGCATGCTTTGCTCATCGTCCATGGTGATATGGATCTCGTAGTCCAACGACCCTGTTGACACGTTTTGATCCCGCTGGTCAGTTTCATTTGCTGGAAGGGGTGCCATGTCTATGGAGTGATGCTCCAAAACTGTGACAAATATCAAAACACATCATCACACCGTTAACACAATTGAAGACCTAAAGATCATTAGTAGATATTTCACTGACTTCACTTAACTTAGATAAGTGTTGTAGTAATGACGACTTGCAATCAAATGCTTTAAAGCCTACAACATCTACACATTTATACATCCTACATTTTGAAATGCTTGGGAGAAACTCTTTATATGCTGCAATATAATGAGCCTAAAACAGAACTTTAAAGATTTGCGCTAGTACATGATCAGCTCAAAGAGACTTCATGAATGAAATGCCTTCATATTATTAACTGCAAAACAATCCCACTAACATCTGGTTATGTGTCCCAGGCACAAGATCTGTTAGTTAGTATATGTATAAAAGTCAAGCAAGACAGAGACATCTTACCAGAAAAATCCTCAGTGTTGGAAGAGCAGCGGTGCACTGGTGGTGCAGAATTCTTAGACGTGACCACACAAAGCACTAAATTTTCAAGAAATATCCTTCCGATCAGTTATCAAATCTAACTATTCTTGAATCCTCCTGCAACTTTTGTTGCTGCAGTAGTGCAAGGCCAAAATCCTCTATCGTAACCGAAATGCAGACCAGCTCCTGTTCGCAGCACACTCACATAAATACTACATTCACAAGGGCAAGTTTGGAAGTGCGAATTATTGAGCCAACCACCGCCCATTTCCCTTCTCCCACAAACCCAAATTAACAAATTCCCCTTTCTCCCCTATACAACAGCCTAGCACATAGCTCACAGCAGAGGATACGTGCTAGTAGTTATAATTAACACGACCCTGATGAATAATCACAGGTATTTTTCTCCCTTGTTCCCGTCGATAGAGCTGCCCACCGCCAAAATTTCCCACTTCCTTTATTGCCCATTTGACAAGCTATAGCTGGGGCTTTGACAATGTAAAGATAGTAACCAGGTGATGAGAGAGACGTAAACACGGATGTTAACCTACAACATGTCCGTTTTTATCATCCAACCGCAGAGGCTATTTTGGGAGGGTGCGTGGTCAAATCTGCTTGCCCACCTTATCCAAATGGTTGCAACAAAGAAAAGTTTTATGACTCGGCCTGACATACACGTACTGTACATATCTGATCATCTGCATTGTTTAGCACATATAGATAAACTACTAGCCTGTTGAATGCTTTATGAAATACTTGCTATCATTATTAACAGATCTTTGCAATATTGTCATCACTACTGTTTAATTGTGGCCTTGTGGCATTAAACCTGGCGTAAAAGGGAAGTAAAACTGCCGTGTGTTTTAAATAGACGTTGATGTTATTTTACCCTAAATAGGTTACAAGGCGTTATTTCTGATCTGCAAAGTGCCGTCTCATGCCTCGTTACTGCTCTCATCTCCACAAGAGTGACAGATCTGAGAAAGGGGTGTTGCTGCAAGTAGGTCGCTCTACATCACTGATATTCCCCTTACTCCCTTCATCTCAGACAAAATGCTTCCCTTTGCAATGTCGGTGTCTTACTGGTATAACATTGCAAAAGTATCCAGGAGTGTATTCTCCACCTTTCTAGCACATAGCTCATTATTTTTTTCTTCTATCAAGTACATTTGTTATATTCTTGTACTTTTGTGATGTTTCCAAAATGATCGAGATCAATGAGCTCAAAAATATGTACAATTTCCAAAGCAGCATTGCTTTCATGAGTTGCCAAACATGTTCGCATTTGAAGATATATCAATAGTGCATAAAACATGGGATATTTCTGAAATGGAACTCTCTAAAGTAACCTTTACTGCACAAAATGTATAAATGTGCATGCATGTATGTTTTTAGTTGGGGGACATTTTCTAAGCATGAGTTACCGGAATCATAAAGTGTGGATTAGATGATTTAATCCCATTTCTCAGCGGACTCACCATCAGTAGATTGGGGCTGTGTAGAGACTGGGTGGTCAGTCGGGTGGTCATTCTGCTGGACGTCTGGTACGTGGGTGGGTTTGGTCTCGGCCCGCATCATCTCAGCCAGCGTGGTCCTAGGAGCAGCGTTGTATGCATCCTCTACCTCTGATGAGCAGATATTCTCCTCGATTGGTTCCGAGACCGGCTCGATGTTAACCTCTTCTACGGATAGCTCCTCATCAAACTCCGCGGTTTCTGTGAGAAACACAGAATCGTCGTTTTCGTCAGAGTAAAGCCTGGCAAACGTGGTCAGACCAAATTTGGTCGGGCTGTCGCAGAGTGGAGACACGGTTGAAGCATCGATGGGTGTCTCGCCGACCTGAATGGAGCGGGAGTGTGTGTATCGGTTCACATCGGAGCTCCCGATACCGACAGACACCGTATTGAGATTGTCGCACCTATCGCAGAGTCGGTCCAGGACTGTACATTGCCCGACTCCAACACTCGTCTGCCCCGTGATGGGGCCATTGCCGATCGAGACCTCTCTGGTTGGCACACGGATCCCTGTACCTATTGTCCTTTGTGGCTTCTTATCACAGACGTTACACATCATATCGTTTATGTCCCTGTCACCCACGGCAACAGTGACCGCATCCAGCAGTGACTTGGGGTCACTCACCATGTCTGAACCGACACCAATTGTGCGTGACAGCACGCTGTAGTTCGTGCCGATCGTGCGGGTGCGTGCATTCCAGTCTGTTATCCTATCACCTCCTATCGCAATTGTTCGCGTTTGGATGGTATCGCACTTAGTGCAGTAGCTATCTGCAATGGAGCACGAACCAATGCCGATCGTTCTTGTTCGAGACTCCAGCATTTGGCTTGTATTAGTACCGATGGTATGCATATCCACTTTCCTGCAGCAGATGATGTCATTCATGTCAATATCATCCCCGACACAGCTATCAACGTACTTTCTGCTCTCCGTATTGCAAGCGCTGCTCACCAGCACAGCCCGCTCTGTGTTAGAGTCCTTCTCCTCTGTGACGACTTCTTCAGTACTGGTAGAGGAGTCTTGTGGCGAGGGTAGTCCCTGGGTCTGGACTGCCTTGATGCAGACCAGACCCGTGTCTACATTGGTGCCCATGTCCACTCCTACCAGGGACTTGACATACCGGACGTCAAAGGTCGTGCCCCGCTCCTCAGTGGAGATGCTGACGGTATTGACCCCGCTGTCCTCGCAGCGGAGCTCCGTCCCGATCCCAAACTCAACCATCTCTATCACCTGCGTCTCCGTGGACCGCATGTTCGTCGGATAAATTTTTGCGCTCACCGACGCATCGCTCGTTGTCGAACTCCTCACTCCCATCTCAGTACTGATACCCGCATCCACTCGCTTCGCTGGCACAGGTGGTTTGGTGTTGGTCCCCATGATCCTGGTTTCGACACTCTCTGTGTTGGTCGAGCGTTCGCAAACACTCACTGACGACCCATTACTGATGTGCCCTTCAGGCAGATCTTGACGGAGACGCTGTGTGTTGCAGGCCTGCTGCTGAGCGTCTGCCTTCTGTCGCTGTGATAGAGGTATTAATGTCCTGAAGCTGGCTAATGTGGCAGGGTGTTGACTCTGTGAGTCAGCGCCGATCGAGCCAGGTGAAGCGGCAACGTTATTAGCCCTAGCTGCCGTAATAGGACCCTCCCTGATTACCGCCTTCCCCCCTGCCACCCCATCAGCTGATAAACCACTTCCCCCACTCCCGGCCTTCCTGGCATCAACACCGCCCCCTCCATTCTTGCTCTCCCAGGACGCCAAGCTGCGCACGGTACGGAGGTGGACACTCGCTAGTTTCACTGGCTGGATCTTGCTCTTCCATTCCACAACCTTGGCCGTGTTCTGTTTCTCGCCCTCGAAGGCAGAGGGATCCACATTGATCCCAATGGATTTCATCTCAGGACGTTTGGAAGCCTCAATCATGTTAGCATCCACTCCGACAGATCGCATTTCAGTCTTGGCTCTTGGGACAGGGGAAACATAGGCCCTCTTAGGAGCCACAGGAGGCGGGGTGGGCTTCCCTGGCGAGGCAGGTTTAGGTGAAGTAGGTGGGGCATTCTTCCTCGGCTGCTGGAGCGACAGGTGGTTAGGAGGGGCGCTGAATCGCTGCTGATGCGACAGAGATAGAGGGGTCCCAGAACTGGGACTGCTACTACGTCTTACTAGTCCTGGCGACGATGGACCAGGAATACCCGTTGGGCTACTAGCCCTGCCTCCGTGAAACCCAAACCTAGGGGAAGGGGACCTGCCAGGGCTGCCTGGACTGAAGGGACGGGTGGGTTTGGGGGACCACGTACTGGTGTGAACCATATCCGTGTTGGGGAGATCATAATACGGCGTACTGGCATCACCGTTGATAGTCATTGTCCCATCAATCTGAACGATACCGTCACATACGCCGACATGGCGGAGCTGCTTCTCCTTGGACTTGGCTTTGAGCTGCAGCATGAGGAGCCTCTTCTCCTCCTTGAGCACTGAGATCTTGACCTGCAGCACCGGGATGGCCTTGACCTGCTCCTCCAGCTGCTTGAGTCGCAGCAAGGCTGCAGCCATCTGTTGCCGGACGGCCGACAGCGCGTTGGTGCTAATGGAGGACGGTGTGGAGCGGCCCGAGGCCGTGGACAGCTCCCCGATGCTGGAGGCGCTACTGAGAGGGCGCCTCATGGAATCAAGCTCCATGAAGCCGCCTTCACCACCTCCTCCTCCACCTCCTCCTCCGTTAGGGATAGGGGAGAAGACGCAGGAGCTGCCCGTGGATGACAGGGAGCTGGTGGAGCCACTCTGGTGGGACATGGACACCAGGTTGGAGATGGCCAGCGGGCCGGTCAGGTTGCTGTTGTAGATGTCCATCTTATTGTTGAGGGCATCCTGCAGGACCTGGTAGCTGGGTAGGCTAGTCCTGCGGTCCATCTCCGCGGGGTAGCCCTGAGGCAGGGAGATCACACTCTCCGTCTCAAGGTCACTCAGGCTGTGGTCACAGAGCTCTGGTGGCAGACTCTGTGTGTCCAAGTTCTCAAAGCTGGCCTTGACTGCTGGCAGATTCAGATCCTCAGACTGGTACTCAGTCCGCAGGAGCTTGGCAAACTGCTGGTAGATCTTCCAAAAGGCTGCATTCTCCTTTTCTAGGATTTTATCCGGTTCCAGTTTCTCTTTCGACCGCTTGTGGCGCTTGGAGGGTAAGGAGCTACTGCGGGGTGGGATGAGAGGAGGCGGCGGCCGAATGGACTTCACGCCTCCACCCGCACTTCTTGATCGCTTCGGTTTCTTGATCTTCTTCAAGTTAGCACCGGATGAGATGTCTTCGCAGAAGTTGAGGAAGTCCAGGTCTATGTGGTAGCCATATGGGCAGCACTCGCAGCGCTGGACGCGGGACAGGTCAACCTCTGCAGCAGAGTTGACCTCTAGGCTGTTGCTGTTGCTGGAGTTAGTGTTGGCGTAACCATAGGGACGTTGAACGTGATGGCGGTGACCTGCAGGAAACATAAACAGTCAGAGAGAAAAAGAAAATGTCAGTTCAATGATTGCATATAAAATTGACAGGCTTTGAAATTTGTTTAAAAATAATCAGAAAACAAATGTTTTTGTTCTAATGAAATTAAGATATGAACTCCTGCTTCAAATCGCCCTCAGATATATAACATGACAACAAAATTAATTGCTGCATACCAGTATATTCCTGGACATTAATATTGTGAAAATCAATATATTTATTTTCTTAATCTGACATGGAGACATTGATAATGCAAAAGAAAGATGTTCATTAATAATCATGACATCCAAAAAATCAAAACATTAATAAAACATACAATAACACCAACAACAGGAACTGCCATTGAGAGTAAAATTCTAAACCCAAAACCTTACAGAATACCATCATCCATGCCAAAGAAACCTCAGCGAAGGATAGATACTCAAATCTTTTACACTCCCTACAACTATTGGAAATGATAAAATCAATAAATAAAACTCTGCAGAAAATACAATAGGTACCACAGACATTCATGATACTTTAACTCACCAACAAAGTTGATAATCAAAAGTCTATAAAATATATTCCAAGCATCTACTCAAGCATACAGTACACACATCAATTCATCATGGCTGCTGTACATTCACGGTTCTCTTCCGTTCCCAAGTCGAGTGACAAAATGATCACAAACCCCGCAGCATGGGTTATCCTAGTGATGAATTCCGCCCCGGGAATTAAAAATAAAACTCCTTCGCTAACACAGTGCTCTTTTTAACAGGAACACCCTCACAATACATGTACGTAGGTTACAAACAGAGTGACACATTTATTGCATGCAGGCATAAATTTCCAACTTCCTTGCCATCAAATATCCGGATTGCCTAATCAAAATGTTAAATAGACGCCAAGTGCGAACTCATGACTGTACTCTTGAAGACTTCTCGCGGGTAAATGACAAACCGAGCCAAAATTAAACCGCTCTGCTGCCCAAGGCAAATCATCGCTTTGATTTGGATATTAATTTACCAATGTATGAGTGTCCTCCTGCCCTTGCAAGCTAATTACATCCCTGAACCCACCATGTGCAACTGATCAGTTTGTGACATGGATCACGCGGGTAACACCACCAAGCTAAATTTATATCAACTGAGTAACAAATGGGTCAAATTAGCTTCAGAGATGGACATACATATTGGCGTTAAAGAGATAATATTCACAGGTTTTATGATAGCTGGGATTTATGATGATTTGGTTCTGTGGCCTTACTGGCAAAAAGACCAAAATCTTATTATCCCTCCACTCTCATGGAGTTAATTATAAATTATAATGATGATTATATCACAGGAAAAGATTATTGCTGCTCGGAATGACTAGTCAGCCAGCCAGGTTTTGAGCTCATTCCAGGATTATCAAACAGCAACATCTGGGTCAAAGTGATAATTTAAAGGACTTGTTGGTAGTTTCATACAAATCTAAATAAAGTGAAACTATTCATATGGGACGAGCAGAAAATGTCTAAGGAAAGTTTACTGTCATATAAAGTTCCTCTTAAAATAAATTTTTAAAAAGAGGCAAATCAGTGAAAGTTTGAGTAATATTGACTATTAGGAAGAATGTTTTGAACTTTGGCCACTCTGTAAATCAGTAAAAAAAGAAACCGAGAAGCAATCTATAGAGAAATATATTTCTTCCATAAAGGGATATTCCATCCTGAAATTAAGTTGGTTTCAATGAAAGTAGAAACATAAATGAAAGATATAGGTGAAGTTTTAATGAAAATCCATCAAAGAATAAGAAAGTTATGTGTTTTTAAAGTTTTTAAAGATTTTATATCTTCAGGGTGGACTATCACTTTCATTCATTGAGTTCTATGTCACTGTAAGTTTCATATTTCAAAACATAATCTGGGTGACGTTCTTGTGGTTTGCTAGTTCCTGCAAAAGGAAGATGACTTTAAATGTTTAAAAAACTCCTTTGACTTAGACTCACCTGCACTCTGGGCATAGAAGTTCTCCCTGGTGTACCCCTCT
This sequence comes from Arbacia lixula, assembly GCA_963669155.1. NCBI lineage: Eukaryota > Metazoa > Echinodermata > Echinoidea > Arbacioida > Arbaciidae > Arbacia > Arbacia lixula. The sequence goes on from OZ022580.1 coordinate 5,252,024, forward strand.
CTGCCCCCATCTGCCACGCCCCTCATAATCCCCTGGGCTGCGGCCATCGTGTCTGTGTGGGCCCTGTAGCGCTCTAGATGAGAAGGAAGCCCTCGCTTGTTTGGTAGGCACGTCAAACTGCCCGGTTAGCTTCTTCTTTCGACATAATCATCTGGAATGGGAAAAAATGAACAGATACAAGATGGTATTTAGTACAGACCTCTGAACTGGTAACATCTGAACACAAACACAGACTCGCCTACATAGATTATACAAAAACAATCAAAGTACATTTGTACTTCACTAGACCAGTTTACAAACATTGCAATCTTAAGCATTACCAATGACAACCATATGGCTTGCCTGGTACTTGCCCAACATAGTAACAACAAATGCAAAAACATTTGACAGAAGATATGCACTGTCATCAGGCACTTCTTCTTCAGGCATTGTCGATCCACTGCTGGATGAAGGCTTCAGCATGGTCACTCCACTTCTCTCTTTCCCTCGCATATTTAACAGTGAGGACCCTAACTGTCTATTTGACTATGAGGATTTCGAATAAGTTGTAAAAGTTGCTAGATCATTCCATAACTGAACAACATACCACAAGACAACCTTCCTCCCGAAATTAACTTCTCTTTGCCTTTTCCTCCTCCTCCTCCTCCTCCTCCTCCTCCTCCTCCTCCTCCTCCTCCTCCTCCTCCTCCTCCTCCTCCTCCTCCTCCTCCTCCTCCTCCTCCTCCTCCTCCTCCTTCTCCTCCTCCATCACAATCCACACCACACCCACCCATTCCCAGCCCTCATCTTTATTTGGTATCCACCACCAAACTCTTTACGCCTTAAGTCCCTCCACAAGATGACAATGATAACAATCCCTCCAACGAGCAAGACAGATGCAGGACTTGAAAATGTCAACTATGTCTCCCTTCCCGGCAACGGAAACCAATTTCAACTCCATTATCCCAGAAGCTAAGCAGCTTAGCTGCAGCAGGCATTTCACTCCATTTAGCATGATGCAGAAAACAGGATTAAGCAGGAATATGCCAATGGTTTTTACATCAACATGCCTCCCCAAACAGATGCCGAAAGACATTTATCTGTCTTTTCTCTTACTTGGTATTTTAACATCCTTGTAATGTTATCAATTTGAAGCAGAATCAATCAGCTTCAATATATGGGTAAAATGACACCTTTGGCAACTACAAGATAATGACATCCAAAGGAAAGGGATTATTTTCATAATTGCTTTATGAAAAAAATATATGCATTGAGGTATAAGCTGAAATTGCAAGATCTCAATAATGGAGGTAATTTGAATCTATATTCATTGTTTTCATATATGCCCACTATTTACACAGCAAATTTTCAGTTCTTAGAAATTGTTTTTAACCAAATACTGAATTGTTCTCTTCAACAACAGCTGCCAGAGAATAAATAGTTTAAAACAACATCTCTATCAATAGAAAAAATACAGTGTTATGTACAGTGTATGCATTGGTATTACAAATCTGACAGGTATATTGTATGCATAATATTGATATACGATTACTGGTTTATTCTATTTTCTATACTTTGAATGGTTTAACAATATTTTACAAGCTAGAAATTATTCTAAAGTAAATAAATGGAAATGAAGTAACATCTGATATTTGAGATATATTATTTTGTTTTATTTGAGAAAAAGTGAGTAGGCAAAGGATGAAAGCCAATAGCTTCCTGCAATCATGATAAGTCAGCCTCCAAGAACAGGCCCAGTGAAGAATATCAATTAACACGATCTTACAACAGTTGGTTCTACTCACTAACAAAGCATCTGAAGTGAACCCTATATGCCTATACAGATAAGGGGGTAGATTTAAGTAATAGAGGAAATGCTTATTTAGGTTTTAACTGTTACAATATGAAGGGTAATAAGCCTTCCTTTCTCCGAACAAAAACAGTGTCTGCAGAGGACTTGAGGCACCTAATCCTCCTCTCTCAAATTGCAGAGTCATTATCGGCTGGCATCTGCGATTCTATTGTCAGGCATCTTGTTTTGATTAGTATCTTCCCTCCTTTGATAACAAGGCCACTTCTTGATAGACGGTGTGATCTGTTGGCGATGTCAACTTTCCCGACTTCAGTTTCTATCCCTTACATTTTATTGATCTACAAGTATGGGTCCTTCTAAATTATGCATTATTTTCTTTGGTTCTTTCTCTCCCTCCCACAGAATCAACTCCCCCTCCCTCCTCTACTCCCTCTCTCTCTCTCTCTCTCTCTCTCTCTCTCCCTCCCTCCCTCCCTCCCTCCCTCCCTCCCTCCCTCCCTCCCTCCCTCCCTCCCTCCCTCCCTCCCTCCCTCCCTCTCTCCCTAGGAAAAATCTCCCTCCTCAATGCATCGAGTTAATAACGCTGGAATTTCCTGGGAGGCTGCCACCATATCAAACTTATTTATGAATGGTCACTCAGGCGACCGGTGACCAAGCTGTACTAGTCATGATCACGAAATATGTCTGACCAAGCGCACGTTGCTTCCTGTGGGCCTACTGTTACAGCTCTCATGACAAGATACATAGCCCTTGCATCCTGTTTGGATTAAGCATGCGGGCTCTGCTCGGACAGACAACGTAACTCAAGTCCAGAAATGAAACACCATTTATAAACAAGAATATCAAACTTATTGTAACTACCATGACATGATATTCAATCAGATGTTTCAGCTCTCTCATGTTTTGACAAAGATATGGCGAATTTACTTTGTTTACCAGTATAAGTACAACATATATCATGCAGATCTGACAATTTGAAAATTAGGCACCAAGAAATCTGACAAAGAAACTACATCCTCAAGAACTCATCTTTTTCAAAGTACTTTTGAGGTCAAAACAATTCAATTTTCAAAATCTGAGTAAGTCATTTCACAACCACATTAAAAGCGTAGAGACCAGCATTTTTTTTCAGAATGGAGGTCATTGTTAACACCAGACAGACTGACATCATCCTGTTATGGTGTTATCATCACAGACCTCAGAACAACAGAAAAGTGACAACGTTTCACATTTCAAAATATGCCACACCACATTGAGGCCAAAACAGTCATTCTGTTGTCACAAGCAAAATTATTACCACTATGCCAATCTTTTTTTAGAGGAAACAGAGAAGATCAAATAAAAAGCAGGGGAATATGAATGAGAAGGTTAAGGAAGACAAGGAGAAGGAGAAGAAAGAGAAAGAGTGAGATGAGAAAGACCTAAGGGACAAAAAACAGAAGAAGATTTATAAAATAAAAGTATAAAGACAGGAGCATAATGAAGCATCAAAATTCTTTTAAAACAATAAAATGACAAGAATTCTTTGTGAATATTAATTGGTTGGTGACAGTATTAAGCAACTGAAATACACTAAATCTTTATATATATGTAAATGTACATATCAAAGAAAAAACCCCATTTATAATCATTAACTAACAACTTCCCAAGCATGTTGAAATAGAAATACCGGACTGTCTGGCATGCAAATACCACACAAATTGTTGCACTTTCAAAAAGTTACCATCTCATCGGCGGCGGCGGAGGAAAGAACATTACCCATCAGTTAATCTCATCATTGACGGGAACAGCCCCATATCTAGAATACCGAGCCAGTTATGACCGATAAGCTCATTTCCGGGGCGAAAGCTGCTTCCCTACTCTCACCTTGCAGAGAGCACAAACACGACATATCATAGAGATATGATGTACAACTCGATAGTACACTCAAGTATAAAATAGTTCAAAATCTTCTCTGGTTAGATTTGTTATTTTATAAGGGGTCAACCTTCCTATGCCTGGAAGCAAGCTGCTTCATGAGATGTGTGTAATACTGGTGTCGGAATGCATCACTGGTACAGAGAGATGAAAGCTTTTATATAGCAAAACTGATCACTATTTGAAATTCAAATTGGCAACACTATCTTTTTTTTAATTGGCAACGCTGTCTTTTTTTTTTTTACTTTTTTTTCATTAGGAAACAAAATGTAGATTCCATCATGTATGTACAAAATGTCAAAATCGTTCAAGTTTGGGCACTAATCAAATTCTAGGAGCAAAAGTTGAGATTTCAACCTTTTCAGCATGTTGACAATTTAAAGATTTAGTGATCATCAGTAGAGACAAGTTCAGGGTAAAAAATCAGCAAAGCATGGTTGTTTGTTTCATAACGTCATGCTTGAAAAGCTTCCCCTACAAATACTCCTTCCTTCAGTGCATTAATACTGCAGAATAACACACATGTTTTCATGTTTTGTGTTCATTTTAGGGGGTTTCCCCAGGCAGGAGAGAGGGGGCTGCTTTGCTATTTTCAGCCAGTGGAAGACACAGTCTAAAACACAACATATATTACCAATCTAATTCTACCAAAATGAGTGCCCTAATTATTCACAGTGCAAAGGGGGGGGGGGGGTACAATTTGTCTGGTTGTACTTGTTAGTTTAATCAGACATTGTTATCTCAGTATTTTCTGCCCTTTTCTCACTGGGTCATGGTTACAGATAATGTGTGATGGCAGTATTCAATCCATCAAAACAAATGCTGGAGTTGAAACATTGTTGAAAAATATGTAGTTCTGCATTACATTGACGGGTACAAAATGCCAGCTATCGCATTTGGTGTTTTACTTACTGTAAACCATATTGAACCATAGATGAAACATTGCTATCATCTAGTTCCCATACAGGGTAACAAACCAAGGCATTTTAAGCCAATAAGAAGCTGGAGGCTGCTGGCATACTGGTAATCAATAAGACAGCTCTTAAGTCTTGAGATGGGGGTGGGGACTATTGTTATGAGCATAAAAGGGGGACTGGTGGGTGGACCAATGGCCCCTATAGAGGAGGAAGTCTCAGTGAATAGGGCCCACATAGGGGGGCCCAATAAGCTTTGTTCCTCATAAACTGGATTATGTGTGTTTTAAGACTGGAGTTCGAGGGGAGCATGGCGTTTATATGATCTGTTATTAGGCTTTGGTACATTCCCCATCACAATGTGGGTCTACATGGTTGTAGGGCCTAGTATGGTGTTTGCTAACAGTAGGTTAAGACGGGATGGAAACGGAACATGGAGCTAGACTAAGAGAAAAAGAGAACATCAAATAGTAATTGAATGAGGGAAAAGTGGTACCAAAGCCATAGATTGGTACACATATGATTTAGAACTGTAGTCATAGATAGATGTGAATACATATGAATACATAGAAACAAAGGTTAAAGAGATAAATACATGTGTACAGATAGATATACAAATAGAAACAGATCTATTGTACATACCTGTATAGATCACTAAAGATAACAACTCTCGCACCATCAAACAAATATTGGTGTCCATGAGTCACGACAAATGTACATCAGAATGTCCAAAGCACAACAAAATCTCATATTCTTTTCCCAAGGAAGCAAGAATGATTACACCGAACATATTCGATCTTGCCAAGAGAGAGAGAACAATTGCCGTCGCCCATCAACACACGACTTCCCTGAACGAAACTTTCTCCTCCCTTAGGTCAGGCAAAGTTGAAGCCCAATCATTCAACCGGGAAGCAACGCCCTCATTCAGAGTCACAAAGGTAAAGATGGTCACTGGGTCAGAAGAATGGCTACTGATCCCAGGAACATGAAATCAAGAACTACAACAACAACTTATTATGTATCACACACAGTGATTCCTTCCTTCCTCAGAAGAAAGAGCACTGAGAGATGGAATGTCCAAGAAAAACAAAACCATGACAATCCAAAACAGGATATTTCCAGTAAAAACCAATGAGGATTTGAGGCTATCACCTTCAATTACAAAGGGGAATTTATTTTGACAGGATATCCATCTAACTTTTGTTGCAGTTTTTCTCCCGATAAGCCCATATTCCTCTTTGCCTACGAGGTGGATTGGTCGTGAGTGGTTGATGTGGTAAGAGGTAGTGTTGAATCATGATATGGGATTAAGAATGGATAACTTTCATCCATCTTTCTGTTTCTCTCTTTCTATCCTGACTGACATCTCAGGGATGTCATAAGGTGGTACAAGTTATCATGTAGTCAGTCGACCCTCTCTTTCTCTCTCTCTCTCTCTCTATCTCTCTCTTATAATACAAAACAAAAGTAACAAAAAGAATGAGTTTGCCTGGCACAGATAGTGTTAAATGCTCTATAAGAATGAATTCACTGTAAAAATACTAACCTTGGGTGATATTTCTGGCAGGTATATTTCCTGTCCCAACCTTTATTGTCACCTTCAATGTCTGTGAGAATCAAACGTTTGTTTTATCATCAAAATCATATGAAGTGCAAATGCCTTTAACCTGAGGGAATGACATAATAGCTTTTGTGAAAACATGAGGAAATGATGATCAAGCACCGTAATCAAAACAAACTGTGAACTACGCAAGTTCATGACTGATCATAACATCGAAATAATGTTGTTTTTTTTTACTGAATGCCTATGGTAAGGTTGAAACTGAACTTAGCAGAACAATGGGGTACTGCACATGTGCAGCGTTTCCTGAAGTTGGTGAACATACTATTAGGTAATTCCAGACTTAAATTCAAACAGTTACGATCCACATAAGAGGATAATAATGGTGTTAAACGTGGCAGCGAGACATAGAGATTCTGTCTATTGATAATGGTTAAATACCAAAATTCAAAGTGCTGCAGGGAGAAGGCTCATTATTTCAATTATACTTTGTTTAAACCTTGAAAGGAAGGGAAAGAGAGGAGGCATACAGAACCTCCACAGCTCTCTGCTTATTTCTCAAAAATTACAGTACTGATTAATACCATTACAAATTGTGTGTCTCCTTCATACACTACTATACACCGAACCATGGGCCCTGTTGCACAAAACTTACTTCTATGGAAACCTTAAATCTGATTGGCTATTGAGCGATGTTACCATGGTAGTTACCATTCATGACAGAGTTACCATAAATGGTAAGTTTCTTGCAACAGGGCCAAGGGGCCATATTCATGAAACCTTACTAAGCCTAGTTAGTTACTTAAGTGCATTCAGCTACATCCATTTTAAGTAACACGCTAGGCTAGTAAGGTTTCATGAATATGGCCCCAGGTACACACACAAGCAAGATCCTAGTCAAATTTATTACTATCCCCCCATGGTTAATCAGCTGTAGATCCTGACTAATACAATGGCTTTAGGCACACAATATCCCGATATCCCATCTGCACGTACTGTATGTGTCACTGTTTGTTTGGGTAATGAATCGCTGTAGAAGAATGGGATGAGATAGAGAGATAGCTCTAGAGATAGATAGCTCATCTCTACAGCCAAATAGTGGGACTGGAAGTGATTAAAGTTCGGCCTAAATTACCTAATATGGGCAATCAGCCATGTTCAGCTACTCTGCAGTTCATCAATGTATTTCGCTTTGTTCAACGCTTACCCGCCAAAAGCTTCCACTTTTCAGACCCTTCTCCATCTTTATCTGCATATCAATTTCAAATAGTAAACTTGTTCATGATATTGTTATTAACTGTAGATTCACTGATATTGTAAGCTTTTCTTAAATGTTCTCATTGTAACAACATGGAGAAAATAAACTGTACGAAAGCTTGTATAATGTGTATGATTATAAGTCAGTCCAATGTGAACATATTAATCAGAACATAAATGTGTCCTTTATTTGTGGTAGCTTTAAACAAATCAAAAGCATGACAAAGAAATGTGCATTTCCCTCTTAACCATGCAGTGAACTCTAGTCTACATGAGTATTATTTTTAACAACAATTCACACACAGTTGGAACGAAGTACAAAACAAACCCTGTTTGATGATCATTTGTTTTACCCAGAAAATAAGTACAGTAGGCCTTTAAAAGATCATTATGAGGTTGAATACATATCAATAGACACAATTAAGATCCTATGACTTTGGTTTGTCTTACTGGCCAGCTTGTGTTGTTTTGTTTTCTTCACCATCAACCTGTGTTATCTAATCAGACAGGGTTATATCCATACTGACTGTCGTAAAGCGGTCCATGCCATCGTGAACTCCAGTGATGTAACAAAGTGCACAGGTGTAGTTTCACTTGACCACTGCTGATATTTCCCTTTAACCCTTGAGAACCATTGAAACCCCATCAAACATAGCCTAGGTACTAGGCTGTGAGGTGCATTGACACAACCCAATCTGTTAACAACTATGTCTGGTGACACAGACTAGACCCTTATTACGTCATGGCTCCTCTGACTCCTTCCCCTCTGAGGATGGGATTAGGGCATAGTCTGTGTTACCAGACATAGTTGTATTAACAGACTCGGTTATATCCATACATGCACTCCACAGCCTACAAACTAGGCTATGTCACTGTATGACTATGTTGCAACTCTGACTTTGAGGGCATACATTAACTAATCTCAGGGTCTGAATGCAAAGACTATGTCAGATTATGATATAGCTAGTAAGTACATGCCTAAACTAACCAGTCAGGCTATAGTCTAGTATATGATCTGCCCAGACCAAGGACTTGAGAGGGGGACACATTTGAGTGTGTAATACAGGGATGTGAAGAAAAAATATGAATTATGTGCAGAAATAGCTCAACTCATGAGCTGGCAAAGGGAAACAACCTTTACAAAGGTAACTGTAAAAGAAAAAAACAGATAACTATTGGGTGTGTGTTGAACATTCCTTCATGTAGCAGTCAATCAAATAAGCGCCTGTACAATGAATCTAATTTGGAACCAACAAAAGGATGGAAAGAAAAATAACATGCCACACTTCTCTATTTGCAAATGAAGAAAGTTGTCAAACAACTCATATTCAAAAACATTCAGCACGCACTATTTTCTTGGAAACTGTCATGCGTGACATTATCTATTGAGGAATTTCAGAATCATATCTCTAAATGCTTATGCAAGTAATGATTTATACATCATGATTGTCTCCTGTTTCCCTTCACTGGAGAAGAACTCTTGCCTACTACCAGGTTCTGTTGATCACACTGTACATACTAGCTCTGCTCTGACTAACATCAAATATACTCAACCATGTACATGCACACAATAACACAAAGCCGTCAACAGAGCGAATAGAAGCAGTTAGAGAAAGGGGCTTGTCTTTTTTTGTGACTTGGATAAGAGACGTTCTGTTTGCGTGACAAGCTATTGAACAAAACTGGAAACCTCTCAAAGAAAGCCCCAAATAGGGAATAGTTTCTATTCCTGCAGAGAGAGAAAAGAGACAGAGACAGAGAGAGACAGAGAGAAACAGAGAGAGACAGAGAGAGACAGAGAGTGACAGAGAGAGAAAGAGAGAGAGACAGAGAGAGCGAGCAATACGTTAATCTCTCTTTGTTTGAGCTTTCAATATTCCAGGAGAGTTCTACGATACAATACAGGAAAACTAGGAGCTGAATGCATACAAGGTGTGGGCGTGGGGGTAGTTTCTACACCATTGAAACAACCTAGGAACTCCAGGGTTTACCGCTGTATGTGCCAACATATCAAGCATAGAGAGGCCACGTCAGTTCTTTCTGTTCTTAGACTCCTTTCTATCTCCTCCCTTCCATTCCCCATCCAGAAACATACACATACATGTAAATGCAGTAACTTGCACTCCTGCTTAATTCTCAGGGACAAAATTTTCCAGAAAAGCTTCAATCCTGCCAAACCATCAGGAAAGACCTTAGATTAAACTGAAAAGAGGTAAATGACATCCTTGTATGACTGAGTACAAAGTGTCTCTATCACTTAACAACACGTAAAACACACAGGTCCACATTTGTCAAAATAAAATCTCTTGATAAGTGTTTTTACTATACTTGACTTCCAGAAAACATACAAGAAAACATACGAGAAAACATACAAGAAAACATGAGAGGGAAAAGTCTCACAAATCTGAAAGATTGTAGGTGTTCTAATCTTCTTCTTTACCACCCATGAAACCTTACATCTCTGGATATTTACAAAGAGACAAAGATACATGGAGAGAGAGAGAGAGATAGAGGGGGGAGAGAGGGGGGGAGAGAGAGAGAGAGAGAGAGAGAGAGAGAGAGAGAGAGAGAGAGAGAGAGAAAGAAACAGATAGACAGAAAGAAAGAGACAGACAAAGACAGAGAGAGACACAGAAAGATAGAGAAAGACAGACATAGACAGACAGACAGGCACAAAGAATGGAATAGGCAAGAGGGATGTGGACAAAGACAGGGGGAGATGAAGAGAAAGTTACAGAAAGAGAAAGTAAAAACGAGAGAAAGAGAGAGGAAGACAAAGTGAGAGAAATAGAGATAGAGAAAGGAGAGATAGATGTGATGTTTGTATTATTTTATGTAGAATGAGAGTGTGAAAGCAATTTTCATGCCATTGAGCATGACTATAAAGGATTACCTTTATCTTATCTTATGAAACAAAAAGGTAGAGACATATATCAAAAATGGGTGGGGGGGGGGGTAAGAATGAACGTAGAGTGAGAGAGATGACAATAAGTTTCAACCTAAAAACAAATGGAGCATCTAACATCAAAAATGAAACCTGGAAGCGCATGGAGCCTTTATACCTGGTATTGGATTAAACCAAACCAACCACTGTAACCCACAGCGACCACAGACGTCAACCCCCACACCTTGCTTGCTCCCCTGCCCACTCTATCCCCACCTTTCTCACCTGTATAAGACCCCTTAACAACTATTCCTTCTTTGAGGTCAGCCTCTACATTTGCCTGCCTGTCTGTCTGCTTCCAAATAAGGGCATGCATGCAAATATTTACCCACTTGTTATGAACAAACAAAGAGGCAAATAAAAACCTTCCCCTGTTTGCTCACAGCTTGTTGAATTCCACCAATATCAGAATTTACACACTTCAAATTCCTTCTATTCCAGATTCTAAAGATCAAAAAAGGTGGAAATGTTTATTTTTAAAGAGGCAAATAGAAAAGATAAAAAGGGAGAGCAAGAGTGGGCGGACTGACAGAAAATTCTTTATCAGTTAACCTTCACGGCGGTTTATAAACTAAAAGTGGTTGATATATCATGCAAACTTACACAAGAGTGAAGACCACCTTCATGCAGATTTGATGACAGTATAGTCAAACTGACATGAAAGGCATCGACCATTGCAATCTGTGAGCATGGCTGACTATTTTACTCCATTATGGCAAAACTGGATGAGTTCACCTAGCAATAAACATGCTTGATCAAAATCCAGGCAATAGCGGATTTCAAGTTAAATGAAAATTATGAAATGCATGAATGATGTTGACGAAAATATATATTCAGATATGAACAATGAGTATAGATGTAGTACAAACAAAATTATGTTTTCAACAATGTTTTGAAGACTTAATGAAAAAACACATCTTGTAGGTGACTGGTTCTGAGGAGTGCTATATTTGTTTGTTTCTATCATCGCCAAAGGAATCATGACATCAGAGTGAAAGATATGCCTATGTATGTCACTTTAAACAAGGAGGAAAGGAAGATGACTGAAAAATAAATGTGAATTGCAATTGGGGGTCCAACTTATCCCCTGCCCTGGCTTACGAGTGAATGATAAACAGTTTCTAAATCATGATATGCAGTACAGCTTATATATGTATGGCTATTTAACTACATGGGGAAGAGATACCCACTGAGACAGCTTGTAGCTGTAATTGTACGTCTAGACAGAAAATATTCACCTTTCTAGCTTCTTTCAGCAAATTGCCACTGATTTCAAGGGGTTGGTAGATGACGCAGCAGAAAGCAAAAAAACGAATCCACTGAATTCAGTCAAACTGGTTGCGAGGTACAAATATCCATCCAAATTCGATTAGATGATCCTTTATTTGGTGACCAGCAAGCCTTCACTTTAGGGTAGATCTCATATTGATGATATCCCAGCAAGGTTATAGATTCCCATTCCAGAGTGCCAGGAGAGGTGTTAGACATTAACGATGGAGGCAAGCGAGTGATGAGATTAAAATCCAAGAGCTGGTTGGATCCTGTGTGTGCTTCTAAGCAAAGGTATATCACCCCCCTCAGAGCCACACACCCCTGTAGGGTTCCTGGGGCTTCTTGGGCTAGCGGTCGTCTCCTAGAAGCCAGCACGTCTGGCCGAGTCAAGCGCTGACTGACTGGAGTCCCACTGACTGGCGACTGACTAAAGAGCTCTAAGCAGACAGGAGAGTGGCTCAGCATTCAGCGTAGCGGCAAAGATTGGCTTGACTGGCTCCACTCAACGCCACTACCACCACTCTTCTAACTTCACTCTCTGATGGGCTCTTGTGTGGGTGCAGGCACCGCACTGCTATTCAGGCTCTACCAACACACAAAGGGCTGGAGTACAAAGTGCGCGGAGGGGAGGGGAGACACCAACATGAGAGGAGTGGGGGAGCGAGCGAGCGCGGGGACAAAGCGGCTCAGATATGATTAAAATCCACCAGCCCCAATTGAGCCCTGGAAGATTGAAGTGTGTGTGTGTGTGTGTGTGTGTGTGTGTGTGTGTGTGTGTGTGTGTGTGTCTGTGTGTGTGAGGATGGTGTAGTATTAGTGTGTGTGTGTTTGTGTGCTATCACCCAAGTAGCTGAGCAATGCTAGTCTTTATCATTCAGACTCTACATGGATGTCAGAGGAATTACATGATGGAATTATTTGCATACATATAAGTGCTTGCCTTGCATTTCCTTTGGGGTAAGACAGTTCCCTGTCTTCATATGACCCCTACTCCTCAAAGAACATATTTGGAACATAACACATTATCATCTCAGCATATATCTTATTGCTGTGCTGGAGTGAGAAGGTTAACTCTTTAAGCACCATTGAGGTATTTTTACACTGGTAATACACATCATTCCCACAGGGCAGCATGGCGGCTGGCAGAGAAGGAGTTAACTCTTCATACACCATTGAGGTATTTTTGCACTGGTAAAACACACCTTTCTCATACAGCCGTATGAAGTCTGGCAGAGAAGGAGTTAATAAGAGCAATACTGCTGTATTCTGATTTCACGTCCCACTTTCAATAATGATAATATACTGGTGGTTGATTTGTTTTTTCCTTATAATTATAAAGGTAGAGTGGCCTGCTCTGAATGGAAAGTAGAATAGATAACACTTTGCTCTTGTTTAGTAACAACTAGGAGTCACTGACCTTCCTAATGCTCATGTGAAAGTATATCTCTGGGCCACTTTCACTGCAATCACAAGTATTTTTACATTATCTCCACTGTTTCTGCAATCACAACCAGACCAAGGGCTGCAGATTAACTCCCATAGGATATCACATTCATCTATATTGCATGGCTGATGGGGTGTGTGTGTGTGTGTGAAGTGTGTATGTCTGTTAGCGATCCCTCGGACTCAGTGTGCGTGTAAGTTTTGTGTCAAGCCTGGCTAGGCATGGGTGAACAGCTAAGTGTGCGCTGAGGATCCCTCCCTCATCTTATTGTGAGGAAGACTGTTCATCGTTTCTTTTATTTGGGTCTTCCCTTTATTCATCCCCTCCCTCTCTTCTTTATATCCGCCCCCTCTCTTCTCTGGTGTCTCTCAATGAGATTCTAAAATGCCTTGTCTAATGGGAGCCGCCGTGTGGGTCGTCAATTGTTGAGAAATGCAGTGCAGCTAGAGAACGTGTTCTCTCTCTGTTCTCTCTTCTATGAGGAGGTATACAATGTAATTGGGCAGTTTAGAATGTCTCAAAAGGAAAGTCCACCCTGAGTTTAGTCGGCTTGATAAAAACAGAAATATGAGAGAAACATATACATGAAGGTTTAAAGAAAATCCATCAAAGGATTAGAAAGTTACAATGTTTTAAAGTTTTGATTATGTAAGATCATGTGTGAGATGCTCTGTTCACATACATGTTTTTTTGCTTATATTAAAAGCCAACTTCACTTTACGGTTGACTTTCCCTTTAAATTCAGTGAAGAAACACAACACTCTTTTAGTGTATGCTAAGGAGCTAAAGCAGTTATGATTTGATACTGTAGATAGGTAACTCACTTGATCTCTCTCTCTCTCTCTCTCTCTCTCTATCTCTCTCTCTCTCCCTCCCTCTCTCTAGTTCTCTCTCTCTCTAGTTCTTTCCCTCTCTTTCTCTCTCCCCCTTTCTCTCACGCACTCACTCTTTCTATTCACTACCTGCATCAATGGTGAACCATCGCTCTTGCTTGAACTCTATCTCAGACCGTAAAACTTGGGCTCTAACAAAAGACTTGAAATGAGACAATTTGTCGGGCTTGGCATCATCAATTAACTTCCTAAGCCAGAAGATTGATTCACCTGTCATTTCTTCTGTCCCAATGTTCTTTCCTATATTTTCTATTTTCCCCCATTGTGACAGATATGTTTTCTATTCAGTCAAACACGTAGAGTCCAATGTTTCCAAAGTCAACTCTAAACCCCTCTTTTTTATGTTTTTTTTTTCTTAACTCTGTACATACATCACTTTTTTAAACCCACAAACTTGCTACTGTATTTACCTGACTTGCTGAATCACTTTGTTACAGTTTGATTCAATTCTCCTCGCTTTCTTGTTCACCTTGTCAAACATGTAAACCATATTCTGTTTTCCTTCCATCAATCACCAATGTTTGACAATCCTCAAATTAACCTTCTATTCCATCTCAATACACCATTCACAATTTTGTTAAAGAATGCAACATATTTTTCAGAACCTTTTACACACATTTTTCTACATGTATTTGTTCAAACTCAAACTTAACAGTTAAAGCCCTCTCTCCCTTGCCTCATTTCTCTCTCCCTATCTTTCTCTAACAACATCTGCAATTCTGCCAATTTCTCTTTTGTCTCTGTACAATCCTCCCCCCACCCCCTTTCTCCTGTACTCCCTCTTTTTCCATCTATTTCTCACATTTTCCCCGATCACTTTTCAATACGGTTTCATCTCACTGAAACTTAATTTTCCGTTAATAGGGTAGCAACCCATTTCAAACACTCCATGCCGAAACATAAACACCACTAACCTCTCTCAATCTGGACTACATTTTGTTGCCACCTTTGAATCCTGAATAGGGGCAAGTTACAAAAGCAAGCAGACAGATTTTGGGCATTGTGCTACACAATGGTAACCTCCCTAGGGGGCACGGCCATTCTTCCTCCCTCGTTTTTTTTACGATGTGACCATTTATGTCCGGATACAAGTGGATACAAGTGTCCTGCGGAAGAAAAGCGCAAGGAGAATGGAACACAACACCTGGCAAAATGTTTGTGTAATGCTACAAATTGGGGGCCAATCAGTGCACCAAATCTTAAATAGTTTTCGCAATATCAATTCGTAGAGGTCAAAGAGACCTGACGAATGAAACAGGCAATACAACAGATCTTTGTATTGTGATAAGTGAGGGCTTGAAAGTGTCGAGGTGATAAACCTAGCGATTTGATCTAGTATTGGAAAAGCACGATATAAGAAACAGCTATCATGATGAGCATGGTCTTTTGTTGCGCGACAAAATTTGAAAGGGATCCTTTGAATTTTTTCCCACATAACAAAAGACCATGTTCATAATGGAGTCAGCTATTCGTTATTCACAGACCTAAACATTAATTTCCTGTTCCTCACTCAGAGGACATTGAACCCCATTCTCCCCGTCTCACTTTCACCCTTTTCCCCCTCCCTCGTGTCCTGTCCCCTCCCTATTCCCCCTGGTTGCTCATGAAATTACAACTCCACCAATAGTTCACTACACTCCCACGCTTAATGCGTAATAGCGCACACATGCAGATTTGCCAACTGCCCATGCTTGGCTTGAGGCAACGCGTCGTACAGGCTCTGCTTGATGAACTTTTAAACTCTACTTTAAAAAAGGTAGTGGTGGTGATAATTAATCAGTGTTGTTGTGGTGCAGAGGCACGGGATATATGAGGGGTAGACCTAGGACACAGAAGCCAGAGCAATGACTTCCTGACTATCCATTCACACCATTCTGGCCTTTTCTTCCCTGGATTATTGCGCACAGGGGCGAATGTCCTTCATGGACAATCAGAGTTAGCATTGTTCACACTCCAAATTAGCTCTGTCCGCAAACCCATTTAGCTCTGTTCACATACCAAGTTAAGTCTATTGAAACATCATATTGGCTGTGTTGGTACATAATTATTTCTGTTCTCAGATCACATGCGATATTAAAAACATACCTTTGCTTATAAAGCCAATATGGTTCTGTTCTCACATAAAGATAGCTCTGTTATCACCATGAATTAGCTGTGTTCATATATGTTTACTCTTAGATTAAGGATTGGTGCATTAAGCAAATATGTGTTTTGATATATGAACCCATACTTTTAAAATGCACTCAATATTCCATGCATGACAAAAACATGAGAAAGAATTCAAAATACAAACACAGTCTAATAGGAAATGTTTAAACTTCCTTTCTGGATTGTGAAAAAAAATAAATGGGAGCAAATTTTTCTTGTCTGAATACAACATACCGGTTAATAATGCATGTATTTCCTCACCAAATCATTCAAAAAGTTTATGGGACAACATATATTTCATCCCTGTGTATTTGGCTACTAGCATGGGTCCTGTTTAATAAACGCACAAAAGCATCATTCCTTCTCATTGAACATGTGTGAACGCAGCTACTGACCCATTCCCATTTGAAGCGTGATTATGATCACAGACTACACTAATAATCAACCTGGACCGGAACAGATCGGTTATTTGCCTTTCTACATGGGTGAAATAGAATACAGACTCACAATGCGTTAAAGACAGGCACCATGTACTTTCATACAATTGGATGAGTTTCCTTTGTTATCAGCTGTCTGTTGACATTTCTTAGAGTCCATTGTTTTGAAGAAAGGCTATGGAAAAGATTTAAACAGGGTATTTATTAAATGATGTAAGTTTAAAACATATGTAAGGAAGATAATCTTACAACGTATCCCAAATATAAATATCTTAAAATACTTTGAGGTTTTGTTTCTAATTTGGGTTACCAAATTCACACATTTTACATTTAATTAGATTTGTAATTGAGCCCAAAATATATATTTTCAAAATTAATTTCTCACTTCACCCCAGTTGTGACTTCCAGAAAACCTACAAGCTCTGTAAAGTTAAGGAGTTATTAATTCACAGTATCACACTCGTTCCCCAAAATTACACTAAGAACATAATTTTTTGCTTTTCTTTTCTTTTCTTTTTTTGGGGGGTGGGGGGGGGAGAGGGCACAAAAAGAGTACACTATCCACATACTAGATGGATTTTTTTTTTCAAATACTGTGCTTGGCACTGAAAGAACGCAAAATGCTTCACTGAAATTACAAGATGTAAAACTTGATTATCAGCCATGATCCCTTGCAGTCTTACAGCCGGCCGGGGTAAAGCAAAGGCATGAATCATGATTACTCATACATAAAGTCATAATTTCATCAAGTTACATCTTACAACTGCATGATGTCAAAGACAGACATATATATGCCTTGATGTTGTACTCTGACTGAAGAATGAATAGATGAGGATTTTTCTGGAAGTCTCATAGGCTACATACCCCCATGACATGGACATTAGATATTGTAATTCACACTCTAGCAAGAATGAAGCTGGTTTATCTTGATCTATAGTTAACATCTTGTTCATGTAAACTGATGAATGGCTATTATCTATGGATTTCAACCCATCTCTGCTTCATACTTCGCTACATTTTGCAAATTTGACTGAGACAAATCTCAAAAGGTTTGAGGCAGCAATAGCTCACTTTTCATTGTCTAAGTTGTTAACCAACACACAAGCATAGTCAGAAACAGCAGTGTTGTATGGTCACTGAACTAAAGGGGCTCTCCCATGTAATGACTTCTGACTCCGGGTAACTTCCTAGGGCAAGGGTGTATGGGATTAGCTTTACTACACAGTAGTAAGCCCATAATGGTGGTGGTAGGGGGGGAAATCTTTTCTTAAGTACCTCAGGTCAACATCAAATGGTTTGATCAAGTCCATGGTGTTTATTTGTTACCCCCCCCCCCCCCAACCCCCACCCCTAGACTAAGAGGATTTTGATTCAACACATGCTTTGTCTGTCTAATCAAAATCTCCATTCATCATTCCTCTTCTCTACTCAGCTGTGTAAGCTTGATTGATTTTGCCACTTGTCTCTATGCTTCATGGGGATTAACATTAGACAGGCTTAACATAGAGTGTGAATGGGCTTATAACACTAGTCTACAGGTATCCAGACTGTGGCTAGGGGTACACTTTTCCATGGGATGTGTAGTCAGGTGTAGCACTGACATAAGTTTAATTTTCTTCAGAGAGGGAGAAGGGGACAAAAGTGCCTCATATAAAAAAAATATCTATATAGCAATAATGAATCATCCTTGATCATATGACATTAATAAGCATGGAATCCAACAATTTAATGTTGGGGGGTACACATTACATTCACGAGTGCCAAAAAAGCAATGTAAAATGCAAGCGAAAACCATTGCTTCATGAGCTGTTCCTATGGAAGTTGTCATCTAGAACCACAAAATATGTTCTTCGCACCTTGGCACCTTTCCCCTCCCTCCTCTCCCCTCTCCTACCTGCCCTATCCTCCCAACCCCTCCTCCCTCCTCCCAACCCCTCCTTCCCCTCCCTCCCCATCCCTCCCCATCCCTCCCCATCCCTCCCCATCCCTCCCCATCCCTCCCCATCCCTCCCCTCCCTCCCCCTCCCCCAACTCACAACACCCAAGAATGCCACTGGCCTGGGATTTATGAGGGGCTGCAAGCATGCCCCTCCTGGCTTCCATTCCCAAATATGGGGATTTCCTGGCCTACATTAAACAAGCTCCTTCCAGTATTGGTCATGAACAAATATCTACATTTCAATTTTCAGAAGTTCCTTCATTTTTTCTTGAAAATGAGATGATTTATACCCCCAGAGTTATTTATGAGTAAGAGAGGAAGGAAGGAGGCGGATGACAGGAGAGAGAAGGGATAACAATCGAGGAAGAGAAGGAGGAAGAGGAAAGATGGGGATGAGAGATAAATCAAGAGGAGAAGAAGAAATAAGAAGAATGAGTGATTGGGGAAATGTCTACAGACTAGCTTGTAATGTTAATCCTCTTGGCACCTAAGCGATCAAAGATTTATAACTAATTTAATGAGCCCATGGTAATGAGAGGGTTAAACTTGGGGGAGAGAGAGGGGAGCAAGAGTCAGAGCCCAGACAGAAGGAAGGGGGAAAGAGGTGAGACAGGTAAAGAGTGAGGCAGGAATGACATCTTAAGGGAAAAGAGAGGGAGACAGAGGGAAGGAGAGGGAGACAGAGGGAGAGAGAGAGAGAGATAGAGGGAAATGGATATGAATAAAGAGAGAGAAAAGGAGAGGGGAAGATGGGGGAAAGAGAGAAAAATGAGAGCAGGAGTCTATTAACAGAGGAATAGAAGGGGATAACTAGGAAGGAAGAGATGGTTAAGGGGAAAGGAGAGCAGAAAGAGGTACAGGAGAGAATGACAGACAGAGACAGACCTGAGACAGAGTCAGGCATAGACAATAAGAAAGAGGAGACAGAGACAGCGACAGAGATTGTGAGATGGAGTGGAGGAAAGGGAGGGGCACAATCAGCAGAGAAGACTCCAGACAGACAGACGGTCTGACAGACAGACAGATGGGCTCAGGGGTAGTAATTAGGGACTTTCCAACATCAATTACCATACTGATCCTTGTCTCCTACCCAGGCACATTCTCAACAAAACTCTCTCACTAATACCAAAATGTAATGCTTAGTCTGAAAACATTATTTCTGGACTGCATTTTAACACAAAAGTATGGATAAACCACAAAGGTTTGCAGTTGTGGTTTCAGACAAAAGCATACAAACATCCAACTATTGTCCTAACATATGCCGTAATCTCCCATAATTGTGTATGCTGAAATTGACAGTACATGGAAAAAGTGATGTATGGCATATACCTCAATATCCTATCAGCATAGAACATGTCTTGAAAACATACCGCCCAAGACCACATCAGTCAATCCCTTTACAACAACAATAATCAGTCAAATCTCCTTGTTTTTTTTCTCTCTTGAGTAAAGTTTGTTTTCCGTGATGGGTTTGCTTTCCCTCTTCAAGACACAGATTGCAGTCTAGACACTAGACCCAGGCCCAGACTGCCTGATTCCTACCCAGTAATGACTGGGATTTGCCTCCGCCCAAGGGCTAGTCTGCAAACTCCAGACCTTGTTTAGGGCGTATAATTTATCAACTCTTTTTTTTTTGGTAGAATTAAGGTTTCCAATCGCGTTTAAATTCTTTTAAACACATTTCAGGGAGTTGATAAACGCAAAGGTGTTTTGATTATGGGGTTCGGAAAGCTGTTTTGAAACACATAAATTTGTGCGATCCTAAACGCGTTTGAGCCAGAAACGCATTTATAGAAGCGAGATAAAAGCAAAGCTGTTTTGAAACGACTTTCTACTTCGATCACAAAGGGCACGCCGCACCTCCTTCCTCGGTCAAACGGCGCAGGAGAGCTGCGCAGTGACAAGGCCGGTTTTCGACTTGTTGGGCGATCGAGTTGATAAACGCACCGTTTTTTTAAATGCATTTGTAAAGGCCTATGGAAACGCGTTTCAGATTCTGAAAAGTTGATAAACGCGCCCTTGATCTGTAAACCATCACAGTTCTTATTCTATCAGCGATAAAACTGTGAATATAAAATCACATAAGTATGTCTATGATTTCTCCTATAAACTAGGAAACATCAGAGGGGCAAATGTGTGGAAATGCTGTATGAGAGAATTGAGACAAGCATTGTTGTTCCGTCTTTTTCACTTTGATCATCAATTCAAAGAAAAACAGAGATATTTCTTGATTCAATCCAATGCAACTTCTAGCAACACAATGTGAGTTATTCGCCACTATATTCAATGTAGAATTCAAATAACAAAGTCTACTAACACCAAAGCATGACAAGATAGATTCATATCTGTACAACCCCGATAAAACCTTTGACAATTGATGTAATTATGCAGCTATGCTGTGTTTCAAATGAGAAATACATCTTACAGCAATACAAGACCAAATGGCCAACGGACATGTTGAACAAGTACAAACTCACCTTTCAGTATGCAATGTGGTGCCGATTGCCAGGCAGAGCCACAAGCTGTATGTAATTCCACTTGAGACAACAAACTTGTAAATGACGCAGGGCAGGAGTGGACTTGGTCTTTAGATTACAGCCCTTGTCCTCTCCTTCTGACCGACATCAATCTCTCACAGCTAAACAAACCCGTCCCCTAACCATTGGTCAAACATAACTGGCCAATGGCTTTTGTTTGCACGCTTGACCTGCCTAAACTTAATGGTCACAGAAGAATAGGATTTCCCTTTTGTACATGACCAATGGCCCAGTTTGGAGCCAAGGTGCAATTTAAAGGTTTGTGTGTGGGTGGGTTGATGTTATCTTCTCTAGTCATACATGTACCATTACCATGTTTGCCTGCTTGTTTTTCTTATGTAGAAGCAATCATCACCTCCCCCCCCCCATCTCTCTTTCTCTCTCTCTCTCTCTCTCTCTCTCTCTCTCTCTCTCTCTCTCTCTCCCTCCCTCCCTCTCTCTCTCTCTCTCTCTCCCTCTCTCTCTCTCTCTCTCTCCCTCTCTCTCTCTCTCTCTCTCTCTTTCTCCCTCTCTCTCTTGCTCATATGTGCCCCCTTCACCATTCTCTCACTTTTTCCGTCTCTTTCTTATCAAACTTTAAGTATCAAATCATTAATTTAACAGATTAAAAAAAAGTCCATTAAATTACTGCTGTAAAACATTCAGCTACAGAGCAGAACAGAAGCTTAATCGTATGGATGTGAACTTATCTCAGTATGGTCAATATATGCGGCAACTCAAACTGACCACTGACCGTCTAAACTTATCATGTCCATCACTTCCTGATGATAACAATCAATAACTCAATATCAGATGTCATAAAAACACATCACATAAGCAACTTTGCCACTTCCCCCTGCAGAAATAAATCCTAGTGAGAAAAAAATATCAAGGAATTGTTTTCAAATCCCTTCTTTGAAATACCCACAAATAATACAGGAAGTTTCCAAATCCCAGTTACAATTGCCATGCCAGGGATTTGAAGAATGGACAGAAATTGGACGCAATTATGACAAGGTTTGTGCCAAATATGGCTCATTAGTGCCCAGAAACCATGAAAATTTTATTTCAGAGATTGTTTTGATGTCAGGAAGAGAACAAAAGTGAGTCAAGTCCCTTACGGCTTCTACCTCAGATTTTTGTTTAGTGTTAATGTTATCAGATGATCTTTGGAATAAAGAAAGCAATTACTGGAAGGGACCTAGAAGCCACAATATCAAACAGAGCATGAAGACAATCGACAACTTTCCATAACAACATTCCATAATTTAAAGTATACTTGCAATATTGACTGAAACATACCATTTCTTACGCTCAATATGGATATGTAAATTAAGTTTCTCCGCATGCCTGGAGCCATGCAGTAAGTACTCTTATAAAAAGATTTACTTATATTCAGTGTAATTACTATGGCAACTACATAAATGTTTAATCCTGAAAGCTTCCATGAAAGTTAGTGTAATAATTTTTTTTTATGAAAAGCATTTTGGAATAATTATTTCCTGACAAAACTTGGCAGCTTAGCTGATGCAAAGAGGCCAGAACACACTAACTTCTGTTTGTTCGCACTTTTCCTTCTAACCTTTAGCTAAGAGGAACTGTTACCACACCAAGTCATAATTGCTAAAAATTTTGTGATGTTTTTGATTTGTTAAAATTTGTATTTCTAAAAATGTATATCTAATTGTAGACTTTTGTCCTAAAGAAACAGATTAATTAGCAGACAAGAAATATAGATTGTGTATTGAACTGCTCTATTTGCAGCTTTCATGGTGAATGCAAGTTAACTTTGTTCAGAATTATAAAATGCCCTACCTTCTGCAACAAACCTTGCATATATGTTTCACAAAGCGCTGGAAATATCACAGTAATTAATATCATGGTTCTTGGCACAATCTTTCACTGAATTCCAGTCCATCTGGAGATAACTCTGAAACAAATTGTAGCACTATGCAGCACAGCTCTTGAGTGGGATAACATATCAATACACTATCCAAGGAGCTGTCTATCCGATGTGTTAAACCTATGGCATTGTCAGTAGGTTAAATAAAAGCTTCAAATCACAGGTATGCACACTCCTGTATGGCGTAACTAATCAAAAGGAATCAACTTCATCAAAACAATATGCAAATACTTAACATTTATTTGTGCCATTATTCTAAACCTTCCAAAAAGACTGCTCTTTACGACCTTGCGTAGGTTGTGAGCATAGAGTTTAATGAGCCAACCTGTTTGTGATGCTGTTATAGAATCAGCTTTAATTGCAAGACTAAGGTTTATAGAAGAGGTTGGTCCTACCACTCATGTGATAAAAAGAGCAATACTGTTTAGTGTTTACTGAGCTCCCCTCTCAAACTGTTTGTCAATTTTCTTTCCTCTTTTATTTGTTTCACACGCTGGTGTGAATTCATGTGTTGGCAATCAGCCTATCCTAATTTCCTTGCATTTCCTGAACCTCTGGAGTATTGCTTCCTCTAATGGCAAATATATGGAGTAACATTTTGTGTTGCCCCATTTATTTTGCTCCGTTCTATGAAAAAAAATCATATTATTGTGCAAAAAATGAAAGATAATTTCAACTTTGTATGCCTATTAAAAAATGAAAGCATGAACAATTGAAGCTCAGGTCCATTCACTGTAAAACCATAAAAGATACATAAAGATCTAGGTTTATTTGTTCAACAAAATTCCTTATTCCTAAAGAAATATGCATGACTTTTCATTTTGCCTTTACATACACTTTTTATATTATAATGATATAAAAGTTGTGCAAATATCCAATCTTTTTCATGGCGCACAAAAGCTTCTTAACCACTGAGAAGAGTTTGGTGGGACAAGGTCAGTGCAGTCAAAGCGAAACAGAAGTTCAAAGCAAATACATACAAGCGTGGCTCGAGTAGATACCCATCACCCATGACATTTATCACTGGCACAAAAGACAGCGGAAAGAAGATTGTTACCTTCAGCCTTATAATGCACAATGGGCACCGAAGAATAGGAAAACATTGAGGTGTGTACAGGATACGATTATTTGATTCTGCTAAATGCATTCTTGCTGAAACTGTATTGACTTTTAGGACAAGAGGCTTGGTATTTGTCCTTCAACTTAAACTTCTTTTCTTCTATACAAAAGCTAATTGACAAAGTAGAGACTAAACAATCAGTTCAATATGAGTACACTATTTTGTTAGTACCTGATTATTTGACCAATGCATTTGTAAACTTCAAAAACGAAAGAAATGTGTGACTACGAGCCATTCATAACTTACATAAAGTGCCAACTGAGTTTTGCCGCCAAAACATTCTCACCTTCCACAAGCTACAAGCGTTTCAATTTTGAAATGGCCAAGTTCAATTGTTATGAATCTTCAATTCCAATTCTAGTTTAAATTACAACTGCTAACAAAACAAAACTCGTAAATCAATTCAAATAGTAATTGAAGTTGGAGTGTAGTATTAAAGAATAATAAAGGCGTGTGTAAGCTACGCTAAGCTTACAGTGTACCCAACACACCCTCGTGATAGATGCTTAATCACTCCATTTTGGTCATATTATGTATAACATAGAGATTTTCCCTTTTGATTTTTCTCGGTACCTACATGACCTAAATCTGTCAGAGCCAAAAACTCACGCACCCGCTGCGTGGAATAGATACCTAGCAACAGCAACGCAATCTCTCTCCTCACTCTGACCACTGTTTGACGTAGATAGCCCACTGAAGGAGATGACAGATTAAAATCCTGTTCACATCCACAGGCAGTATCCCTTGTTCCTTGGTGCTACGTTGGGTAA
Source organism: Arbacia lixula (assembly GCA_963669155.1). Lineage (NCBI taxonomy): Eukaryota > Metazoa > Echinodermata > Echinoidea > Arbacioida > Arbaciidae > Arbacia > Arbacia lixula. Next base: position 5,276,851 of record OZ022580.1, read on the forward strand.
ACCACAACTGTAGGAGATGACAGATTAAAGGCCTGTTCACATTCCAAGCAGTCCCCTTGTTGTTTGGTGCTATGTTGGGTAAACCACAACTGTAGGAGATGACAGATTAAAGGCCTGTTCACATCCACAGGCAGTATCCCTTGTTCCTTGGCGCTATGTTGGGTAAACCACAACTGTAGGAGCTGACAGATTAAAGGCCACTTCACTTTCCTAGGCATTATCCCTTGTTCCTTGGCGCTATGTTGGGTAAACCAGGACTGTAGGAGATGACCGATTAAAGGCCACTTCACATTCACAGACATTACTCTTGTTCCTTGGTGCTATGTTGGGTAAACCACAACTGTAGGAGATGATAGATTAAAGGCCACTTCACATTCACAGGCATTACCCTTGTTCATTGGTGCTATGTTGGGTAAACCACAATTGTAGGAGATGACCGATTAAAGGCCACTTCACATTCACAGACATTACTCTTGTTCCTTGGCGCTATGTTGGGTAAACCAGGACTGTAGGAGATGACAGATTAAAGGCCAATTAACATTCACAGGCAGTACCCTTGTTCCTTGGTGCTATGTTGGGTAAACCACAACTGTAGGAGATGAAAGATTAAAAGCCACTTCACATTCACAGGCATTACTCTTGTTCTTTGGTGATATGTTGGGTAGAGTCGGTAGACCATGAAAGTAGAAGATGACACATTTCAGGCCACTTCACTTTGGTGCTATGTTGGGTAAAACTGTGACTGTAAGAGATGAACTCTGATGACCAGCAAACATGACTACCAATGAAGTGATACATGATACAAAAGAACCCAAGCAATGGGCCATATTCCAATGTTCCAAACAATAACAGGATAAGTAAGCCAGTGTGAACATGGCTGGAATTGGTTGTCTTTTGTACATGTAGCGTTATGGTAACTAGGGCAAGGCCTTACGAACCTGGGCTGACTCAAACATAGCATTCTGGGATATCACTTTGCTGATTTGCGTCATACGTTCCTCCATTCTCACGGGGGCCCCCTAATTAAGGTGCTGATGAATGGTACGGGCATGAGTGGTACACCTTCCTCCCCCACCCCCCCACCCCCAACTCCCCAACCCCTACCTCCACCCCCACTCCATTCACATAACGCATATCAGACTATTCAGCATTGAAAGTATATACAAAGAAAAGGTTCCGAATGCATAAATTTCGGTTCAATATTCACCTCCACATTTTCTGCTAAATACTTTGGAGGTGAATATTTTTACCCAAATTCATGCATTTGGATCCAAATTTCAATTTCTGAGATTGTTACACTAATGCAGTTTAATTTTCCTTCAAACAAAGAAAATACTGCACAAGGGGCACCCCTACACACACACACACACACACACACACACACACACACACACACACACACACACACACATGTACACGTAACTCAAGAACTGATGATCACTTGCACTTTCTACCTAGTTTGTCTTGAATGATGACAGCGTACGAGCACGAGCGTCTGCATCTTGAGATTGGGTAAGGTAAGGAGCGGGGGGTAAGGTCGGATAAAGAAAGGGGGAGGGGTGCTACAGCTGAGGAGGTAAAATCCACCCCAGTTAGGATGATGAATGGGGGTGGAGGAGTGAGATTAAGGGATTACTGGCTCTAATCCCTGAGATTCATGAAGTAGGATGTCACAGTTACGATTCCTCGCTGCGTAAACTTGCCCCACAATTTTAATACCTGTGTTGAACAATGACAGGAGGATCCGCACGGTGCTCATTAACCCTGGGACGATATTTGTTCATCTTTCCAAAACTCCTTTTCTCCCCCTTCCTTTTACATCATACTTGTCAACACTTCAAACTGTTCTTAATTTGCCTTGCTTTATCACATCATGTTATATGTTTCTTCACATTAAAATCAGGGTGGCCCATTTGCAAAAAGTCATGAAATTAGACAGGCATTGGCAGCATACATTAACAATAACATGTGTGCAATCTCAATCATGGCTTCACAAACCTTATCAGGAAAAGTGAAAAGCTATCACTATCCTTGAACGCAAGCATTCCATTTTAAAACAGTTTAGGTTCTATCGATAAGAGGGAAGTCCTTATTCAGTATTTTTTCATTCTTTCCATGGATCTAACAACATTCTATATTTTTTATCAGGAAAAAGGTAACCCTGTCTATAATCCTCATTATAAAGCTATATCATGATCCAAAACATTGCATTATGTTCCTTAATATACACAGAGGAATCATGCTAAACAATGTGTCATTTTGGGTCAGTATCATGTTACCAGATATCACAACACAATCTGTTTGGACCATCCTCTCTGTATACCTGTATTGTTCATAGGCTAAGCATGATAACCACGGTGACAGCTCCTTCTCAAAATTTTGACCTAATTTGATAATTTTGGGAAAAGACATTTCCGGTAGAGGCTAAATCGGTCATTCCGCAAACTGATCCTTGTCCTTGGAGTTAGTCTTGGATTTAGCGTGGGATTACAGGGGCTCTATTTCTATCTTCATGTATACAATGACGGATGGACGGGTGGTTGGTAGGATCCATAGATCCACACACAGTAACCCCGTTCATATACAGTCCGCCTATCCGCAAAATAAGCGCAACATTTACGGCAATTTTGCAGATGCATTACCGATAGCTGTGTATATCAACAGGAATCACTCAAATAATGCAGTATTTGCTTCCTCCTTTTTCCAACTTTTTTGCGGCTATGTTGCAGATCGAGACCAAGTAATAATATCGCAATATTGCAGTAAGCGAATCTTATAAACTGCATCCGCAAAATAGCTGTATATGTTGCGCCTCGTGCATCCCACTCTGGCGTGTGGTTCGCTAATTACACCACTCTAACGGCTTAAAGGAACATGTCACCAGCACCTGTTAGCTCTGGCTAGGGATGTGAAGAAAGTCCTGCTGTCCAAAATACTGCAATATTACAGCTTTTTCGGTGTATATGAACAGTGTTTTTAGAGGCTCGCTGGAAACTTGCTTACCAATGTGCATCAGTAATAATAGAGGTATTATCGCGATTATGGAATATGAACGGGGCTACTGTGATGAAACATTGTGGACTTCTGGTTCAGGTGTTGGGCTATTTCTAGACACAAGCAGAATATTGAGTGGATGAGTGGAGGGGATGTATTATAGCGCTGGGGACTACAATCAGTGATCCCTGGTTCAAGCTCCGGATATAGAGGAGAGGAAGATAATTAGCAGTGAGCTCACCTTTTCCAACCTGCTGGGGCCTTTGCTGACTTCAAAAACTAATTTCTTGCTGCTTTCAGAGCACTGAACATTGTTTACAACATACAACACAGAGACTTACTAGCTTTACAAAGGAGATCATCGGTGACGTTAATCTATTATCCATGTGGCACAACCGTTCAAATGTTGTTAAACACTTAATGCACCAATAAGACATTTTTGCACTTGAAATACACACCATTCCCATATGGCACTGCATAGAGTCTGGTAGAGAAGGAGTTAGGTCTTTATGCAACATTCAGACATTTTTGCACTGGTAATACACACCAATCTCATTGGCAGTACGGAGTCTGGCAGATTTAGGGTTTATAACATTGACGAAAGCACTAATCAAATTGATTTATACAGTTTTAACTACAATAACAATGTTTTAGCTTACAGCACAAAGACACAAGAATCTATATTGTCAGAGAAAATTGATAACCTGAACTTGCAATCCTTCTGGTTTAATTGCCCATTGTTAACAAATCTGTTAAACGCCCAGGGAAATCGCGAGAGACGATTTTGGGTCAAAAAGCCATCTAAACCAGCATAAACATGTAGGCTTGTCTGTCGTCTTCTCTGATTCTATGTCAATGGCTTCCATGTATCTGTGTGACTTCCTTTTTTTTTAGTTTTGTTTTGATTGGCAGTATGTCAGCCGCATTGTTGTTTGGAGGGTTAGATCCCAATATGGGTTTAAAGGGACACTCCACCCTGCAATCAAGTTGGTTTGATAGAAGCAGACACATACAAGAAATATTTTAATGAATATTCAATGAAAATCTATCAATCAATATGAAAGTCCTGATTGTTTAAAATTCCAACCTTCACTCAAATGTTTCTTTCATGCTTCTGATTTAATTAAAACCAACTTAATTTCAGGGTGGACTACCCCTTTAACTCTTGATGAGCCATGGGTGCATTTATGCACAAGTAATACACTCACATTCTGAAGAGCAGCAGTTTGTCTTGCACACAAATGGTGTGAGTTGATTCAGCACACATTGATCAGCACAGTACATGGAGTACATACAGCTGTACAGTGTATTACAGTATAAACAGTATGGAAATAATACAGTACAGTGCTTCAAATATGAAAATTTTGTAGGCTTTCTGTATAGTTGTCATACAAAAGATGCCCATTCAATAGTTAGCTTGTCTTTCTTCAGTCAAGATCATTCAACCTTAAAACAGCAAACTTGCTGCCAATTTGCTGATTTTGTGAGTCATTTGTGATCATTCCTTATATCAAACAGTACAAGGCTAATACTTATCCACAAAACAAGATGTGAAAAAAAATATTGCTCCATTATTTCTGTTTATATCATCCCATTTTTAGACTTAAATCAGCAGTTTTTCGCTCCCAGCCACAATACTGCCGTCCATCGTGTTAGTGTTGAATGATGTTAACCACTTTTTGCACTAAAGTCTATGCAGGAACTGAGCAGGTGTGTGTCTCTGATTACTATACGGCCCAAACTAACTTCCTTTCCTTCACTCTTTATATAGGCAATAAGACGGAAGCCTAGCCCCCAACTACTGGACTAAAAATAAAATCTCGCCTCTTGCACATGAAAACATATTTTTGATCTCCCTCATAAATTGGCATGCAAAAACAAAATACATAGATGTGGATATATTTACTAGACGTTTTTTATGTATGTTGTTTGAAGCACAGATATGGTAACACCCGGAAACCAAGCCAGGCACCAAAATATTAAAAATATATCTGGCTTCTTTGAGGTGAAAACAAATTGTTGAGTTAGATGGAGAGTTACTAGAAACTTCTAATATTGTGTTTAAAGTACAATTTTTGTATATACTATGACATAGTGTATACATTCCTGTTGAATGTTGGCAATAACTTTGATTATTTATGATGTTGCTAATCATATTTTCTTTTAGTGTCAATTATTATCTCCGAGCTTTGCTGATATAACTACATAGGGTCACTTCATGTTTGGTGGGCATACATACAATTTCTCTTCAGGTAAGCTCATGTATACATGTCTTACAAAGTCAACAACATAAATCATCCCTAACCCAATCATTTAATCAAGCATTGAACCTTATGCTTCTTTATACCTCAACACTGATCCCAAGCATTCTTTCATCCTAATTCACAACTGACTAGCAGAGATGTGAGCATTAACTTCTGAACCAGCACATTGACTTTTTGCTAATTGCTACAAAGTCATGACTGGCACATGACTTTCCACAGTTTAAGATGACGTTTTTGCAAGTTAAGATGACCTATTGATAGCACATTATCCAGTCAAACACCAATAAGCCATGATGTCATCCTACGCAGATGGTGCCAATATTTTAAATACCTCTTTCGTTCACTCCTCCCCCATAATAAGCAAGGAGAGAGAGCATTAGATGGGATCCGTCTCACAAACCATATTGCTAACGAGGTCCTGCCATATGTGGAAACATCATGTTGATATTAATCACCCAAACATACTTTTCTCAATTTCATCGCTACTCAAATGTTAAATTGCAAGGTATTTCAAGTTGACATTGATAGATAAATACAAATCAATGCAAAATGTGGAATTCAAAAAAAATAATATTAATGTGGAAGTTGTCTGTTCTGTATAGTGCTATAGCCAATCTCGTATTGTTATAAATTTGTGTTAATTATACATGTAGCCACTAAATGAGATGCAGTCTATGTGCTTGTGAAATTCCTCCTTGGTGAAATCAACATCAAACAATTTGTAGGAGATTGACTAAAGCACTACAAAAGAGACAGAAAAGTGTCTGTACGGACAAGTGGTCTTTCTATCTCATAGGTAGACATGACAGTTCATATCATAAACAGTAAGGTGGATATTAAAAGATGACTTATACCTCACATAATCCATATAACATTTTGTTCTCAACCTGAATTATGAGGATTTTTATCTTTTTTGTCTACTTTGGTCACAGTATAGACCAGAATTGACAAGAACGAATACAAGTATTATCACCAGAAGCCTGCTAGTGATACTTGTAAGTCAATGGAGACTTACATGCCTTGGCTAGATCCTGTGGAATAGTGCAACACTTTAAGCTCTAATTCAAATAGTTATCTTAATTCCAGCTTAAGATTCGTCTCTTTTGAACACACACTGTAGGGTACACTTGCTTGATAAAAGACTCCCCAACCTTGTGCAAATGTTGCCTTGTCACTTTGACAGAGAAAGAAGGATGGAAGTGGTAAATGAGAGAAGAAGAAGAGAGAGAGAGAGGGGGGAAGAGGGGGAGAGAGAAAAATAAAGGGGAGGGGGAGAAAGAGGGGAAGTGAGAGAGAGAGAGAGAGAGAGAGAGAGAGAGAGAGAGAGAGAGAGAGAGAGAGAGAGAGAGAGGGGGGGGGATAAGAAACCTGTCCCACAAAATCCAGTTCAATCAAACATGACATGCAACTCATGGATCAATTTATAGATGCTCTATCAGTCCTTATCAAACTTATCAAATGGCGCCTCCAGGCCACCTGAGAATAGACAGGCTGGTCAAGATAATTGCTATGAAAACCCTAAACAGCACAATGATTAAATACTGATGATAGCAATCTTCACCTTTAATAAATGACCTAAATGACAGATTAAGATGACATTATGACCAGACAACCCCTGGCCTACAAGAAGGCAGTGTACTTTGCCCAAACTTTATGGTTTTGAAGTACTGCGAGTTATTGCTAAGTGGTATTTGCTGTTCCCCTTTTTTTGGTGTATTTTCCCTTTTCATATCATTTCAATGAGTATTAAACTTTGAAAGAATAGTTTGTAATGTAAATACAAAGGGCATTAACGAGGATTCTACATATACAGGTCATCCATGCAACAATATACAGAGTTGGATAGAGCTGCTTATTTTTACAAAGTAGTACTTTTTCAAATTGGCAACAGTGTGACCATTGGAATGAAGACCAAAGTAATAAGGTGATAGAAGAGGGACTAACAGATAAATGTCTGTACAGCAAATATGCACAGGTCATCAGCTCATATATACACAATAGTGGACAATGTGATGAGCATTATGTTTGTGAATGGTAAATAATTGCGAAAGGAGGTTGATTTCTCTCTTTGAAACCTTTTGCACTGTTTTTTTTTAGACTGGACTTATCACCTTTGTATTAGCCACCATTTTGTTTGAAAGAGGAAGACTTGTAGACGGACTGTTAATAACATGTTGCCTTTCCAACATGCAGTTGAACAATTTAAGTGTGTTGGAAAAATTCAAGGCATTCTTAAAAAGTTTACATCGAAATTTCTGTGTAGAGTAGAAACTTATATGGTCAGAACAAAGATAGAAGAATGCAGAAACACAAAGATGGGAGCACTGTAACAATAGCAAATAGACACATGGATTAAACTCACACCAGACAATATTCATTGTATATTACACTACATAAAATCAAACTTATAAACAAAGAATTAAACAAAGGGAACAAGGGAAAAGGGAAGGGACGCCAAAAGAAGATTTATCCAGAAGCTTGTTTGTATTCTTTGTTTCTTACCTTCTCTGTCTTCCATTCTTGACTCCATGTATCCAGTATTCCCTAATTTATCCAGTATTGACATCACCCTCCATCCATCTCTAGGTTTGTTCACTCGATCATCTATCCATCCACTCAGTTCAAAGTTCCATTCACTTATCCACTTTCACCTTCACTACCAACCCATCCATTGTCACTAAACGCCCGCTGGAAGAAAGTCCGTAATGAGACTGACTGACATGAACACAGGGCTGAGGAAAGAATGAAGGCAGAGACTCTCTCCTGTCTCTCTCGCGGTCGGCCAATGATCCACTATATCGTTTAATAGCTCGCCCCCTGAAAAAACCTCTCCGCAGCATTTGAGTTCAATCAACCTCTTTGGAAGAGAGTCACGGGACCGACTGAAACACCCCGGCTGGCTGCGAACAGGCTCGCGATATCCTCTCCAGTGAAGGAGCGAAGGAATAGGCGAGTGAGCGATCGAGTGTGTGAGACACGCAGTCAGCAACCTTAGTCACAAGTCAGCGAATGCGGAGCAAGACGCCGGAAAAGAGGAAGGGGCAAGATTTCTGTGTGAAGTCACGCTACGTCGGTATTGCGTTGGGGGCAAGGGCATTGCAGGGTAGTGCAGCAAATATGACTGATTATATTCAGGAAGTTGGACTTCATTTCAAATTTTCTTCCCGAGTCTCTTAGATTTTCCCCCCACTTTTGCAGCCTTCTGTCCCCTATCTCCTTGACTCACTCATCACGTTCTGTATCCTTTTTTGGGTTTTTTTCGTATTTTATCAGTATATATTCTCTCTCTTACAAGTCCTTGTCTATCTGTCTTTGTCCCTTTTTCTTTTTCTCTCCATATAAATATCTCTCTATATTTATCTCACCTTCCCATCTCTCTATATATCTCACTCTCTCTTCCTCTCTCTCCTATCTCTCTCCCTCCCTCTCTTCCATCCCTCCCTCTTTCTCTATCTCTCTCTCTCTCTCTCTCTCTCTCTCTCTTCTCTTCTCTCTCTCTCTCCCTCCCCCCCCCTCTCTCTCTCTCTCTCTCTCTCTCTCTCTCTCTCTCTCTCTCTTTCTCCCTCCTTCTCCCCTTCTTCTCTCCCTCCTTCTCCCCTCTCCCTCCCGCTCCCTCCCTCGCTCTCTCTCCACCTCTCTCCCTCCCTCCCTCTCTTCCATCCCTCCCTATTTCTCTCTCTCTCTCTCCCTCCTTCTCCCTCCTTCTCCCCTCCTTCTCCCTCCTTCTCCCCTCTCCCTCCCTCTCCTCAATCACTCCCTCTTTCTCTCTTTCCCTCTCTCTCCCTCTCTCTCATTCTCTCTCCCTCTCCCTCCCTCTCCCTCCCTTTCCCTCCCTCTCTCTCTCTCCACCTCTCTCCAAGGATATCTTCATGTCTTTGTCTCTTCCTGAACCATGTATGTTGGTTAGACTCTTATACATTACCCCATAAATACCCAGGCATCACTCCCCTGTGATTCTTAATCCTATGTAAATCCATTATAAATCAATCCTTCAAATCTTATTAACCTAATTTCACTTCTCTCTCATCCTGCCAGACCACTTCTAAATTGGGTGGCCTGTTTTAATTATACAGTCATACTCAATACCATATAATCAACTTCTTGCACTCTTATAGATAGATACATAATCCATTCTCATTCCCCTCTAAATTTCCAGTCTATTTATTCATATATATATATATATATATATATATTGCTTTCATTCTTTGTTTCTTTATTTCTTTCTATCACTTACCCAAAATTGCTATCATTCTCCATTTCACATTGATTCCTTTTCTTTCTCTTTCTTTCTTTTCCCTTTCTTTCTCTCTATCATTTACTTTCTTTAATTCTGTCATATATATTTCTCTCACTGTTCCATGTTTGTCAACTAAGTTTGAAAGATCATAACTGCAAAAAAGCTTTTAAGGAATGGTGTTAAGAAAGATCATAATAAAGTCAATCCCAATAAACAAACTCAATGTCTATTATCAAAGAACATTATGAGTTCAGATAAGCTTAAGTAATTATCATCCTTTGTTTGAAGATCTAAATGCAAAAAAAACTGCTTAATGAAAGGTATTTGTACTTTAAGCTTTTTATCTTTGTGTTACTTTCATACATAAACTAAAGTCTATTTGGGCACTATTACATAACCCACCTTTTGCTACAACAATCTCTTCTTTTTGTCTCAATTGTCTTTCGTACGTAAATGAAGACGTATACAAAGAGGTCACTTTTAACATTGCTTTGTTTCACTCTGTTGTCTGCTGCATTCTGGAGCGTCACCCATTCAGCTGTACTACGTATATCTAATCTATCCTTGTCACTCCGCACCATTATCTTGACTCATTAACTCATTTTACTTTACCTGCGTCATGTCAGAACCCAGGTGCACAACATACAAATCAGTCGTATCAGAACTATTCCTAGCCTGTGACTGTTTGACGTAATGCTCACATTGTCACATACAACGTTCACATTAGCACACAGTTGTGACTATTAATCACTACCCCTGATGGCTGGCCCAAGGTTTCTTGGGCCAGTGTGAATGCAGCCTGCACTAACAAAAAGGAATAGATGGATTCAATTTGATATTAGGTTTGATATGTTTTACTTGTGGTGTTGCAGTGTCACTACATATTTTACAAACATTTGTGCATGATCATTAAATAACAGATGAGACGAACTGAATTTGAGAACTTCAAATACAGCTGATAGTGAATGTTTTAGAGAAATCACAATAGTACATGTATGACACTATACAAAATGAAAATGTTGATCCCCAGCCCTAAGATATTGTAATGCTCAGACAACTTGTCTGCCGAGTTTTATACCACTAAACAACTGCCTTTTTATTTGTTATGTTTTGGGTCTCCCCTATAGCATCCCCATGAAGTCATGATCCCTGTGCCATGCAGGCAGTGACAAATGTTGACCAAATCAAAACTGAGTTGAGGGGAGAAACGATATGTAGGAGATGATGAGAAGAGAAAGAAACTGACACAGAAAAAACAGACATGGAAAACTAAAAGACAGATTGAGAAGGGGACAGAGAAATAAATACAAGAGAAAGTGAGGGGAGGAAAAAAGAAGGGAAAGTCGAACAGAAAATAGAGAGACGGACAGGCAGATAGACAGACAGATACAGAAGAGAGACAGAGAGGAGAGAGACAGAGAGAGGAGAGAGGAAGACTGAGAGAGGGGAAGACAGAGGGAGAGAGAGACAGAGAGAGAGAGAGAAGGAGGGGAGAAAAACCAATGAAAAGGAAAAGAAGAGAAAGATAAGGATGGTAAAAAAAAAGATGGATGAATGGGAGAACAAAATGGACAAAAAATATGAGACACAATACAACAGCAAAGAGGGAGAGAGAAAAATAGAAATGAAGAGCAGAAAGAGAGATAGACAATGATAAAGAAAAGAGACATCCCTATAGGTAATGGTGGAGGGGAAGAGAGAAAAAAAAGAAAGGCAGGGAGAGAGGGGGAGGGAGAGGAGCTGTCGATCATGAGGGGTATTTCAATGGAAAGAGGGGGGAAGAAAGAGCAAAATAACGTCAATGTGTCCAGGCACACCGATGTGAATCAGATATGACTCAGGAAAAACAACCTTGCTGCTTAGATATTACAATCACTTTTCAATGAGTTTGTTAATCCCCCCTTCTCTTGATTGGTCTGAATCAAGTGCATGTGATGTTTAGTCACGGGGAAACTCATTCAAGAGTTGGACAACCTCCAAATCAACAGTATAAAGGTATGCAACATCATGATCAATATCACCAAGACATTATCCCAAACAAAAACAATGATGCTTGATCTTTTGCAACATACTACCAGTGCATATCATAATTCATATTCTTAGTTTAGTTTACCAAATTATTTGTCATAATTCCATCCTACATTTGTAAACTGTATTGTCTCAAGTCGGGTCCAATATTTGCTACCTTAATGTGTCCTATCCAATGAAATTGGATAAAATCAACACAAATTCCAACTCAAAAATTCAATTTGATTTTAACCTCAATTACCTCACACCATTTCAAAAATCTAGTTCTTTGCACAATACTTTACAAAGAAGGTACAATTCACTTGATTTTAGACTCAAACCATTTCAAAATCGAGTTCTTTGCACATTAATATTTACAAATAAGGTAAAGAACAGCATAGGTGATGAGAAAAATACAAAGTTCACTGAAATCCATGTCTTCAGTGAGCTCTCATAATTATATATCAGGAAATACAATCTAAAACATGCTGTAATAAGACTTTTCTTTAGGCAAGATTTACCTGAATTTTGCAAACACATCGTCCTTCGCAAAATTCAAACTCCCACAAAAAAGGACATATATATATACAGGCTGGCCTCTCTCTACTCGGACACTAAGGCCCCGGTTACACCGCGATAACCGTTCTGAGAACGGTCTCAGAACGGTCTCAGAACGGTTACGGAATCTTCACTGGAGTGGTTACACCGCAGTGCACGCGAGCCGAATCATGATCTGGAGAGCACCGGTATCCATGAGCAACGATTAGCCACGCCCGGTCTGTGGTCAAAGGTCAAATCGTATTTCCCGCACGCGCGCTCTCCACGGCGGGGCATTTACGCAGTTTGCATGTTTACTCATGTGCGTCACTTCCTGTGGTGGACCAGTTTCGGAACACTTGTGTGGTTACACCGCGTTCGAAACGGTCTCAGAACGGTCTCAGACTACCTCTGGAGGTGGTCCGACAAAAACGCTTTCGGAACGCTTTTGGACCACTTTTGGGTCGGCTGTTGTGGTTACACCGAAGGTGAACCGTTCTGAGACCGTTCTCAGAACACTTTTGACTTTCGGTGTAACCGGGGTCTTAGTAGCACGCCCCCCACCCCTATGCAACAGGCTATGAATAAACTTCTAATACAACAAAGCCATACCCCTTTGGTTACTGCAGTTCCATGGCAAATTTTGACATCCTAACTGGACCAGGGTTCACAAAGCCAGAAAATCTAACCTTGAGCAATGGGTTAGATGCAATGCAGCTTACCTTGCTGGAGTCTGGTGTCCATTGTTGCCTTTTGGCACCGGTAATACACACAAGTCCATAGAGCAAGATTTTACCACACAAAGTGTTGATTATAGAGACGCATAATAGGGGATATATATATATATATACACGGACCACTGGTAGATGATATAACAGTACATCGTAATGTACACACCATACTCAAATGAGTCTAAACACAATAGTACCAGCAGCACTATGCCACAGTCACTACCAGTACCTGTGAAAACAAGTACCTCTGAAATGTACTCATGCAATTTGATTGACTCCATCAATCTAAAATAGTACTAATTCCATGCTTTGGTGATCAAAAACAATACCTTAAGCAGAGAGCGTTCAGAAAAACACTCCCACCTACACCTACACATATACACACACTCACACACACATATGCACACCTAAAAACATACACATAATGCTAGTCACTTACATTTTTTGCTCTTGGTAAAAATACCCACAGAAAGCAAATTTGAATACATATTTTACAGGCATAAATATGTCAAAGCACATAAAAATAAACATACAAGCAAAACATATAACATACAAGGTATTGTATTTCAATAGCGTTGTTCTCACAAAAGTTCACAACTTTAAGTTAACTGAATGTTTTGTAACCACACAAGATCTAATGGTTTTGGCAAACACTAATTGTCCATACAGTGAGGACATAATTACCATAAAAGTTTTGACCACTCATAGTTAAGAATAATCTCTACTTTCATGATACACTTATGGGTCAAACGGCTAAGGGAGGCTGCCCTGTTCATTAAAAAAATAACAAACACATGCTATGTAAGCTTGAGTACGCAGTTATAACAAATTGGTTTCAGTGACTTCTCAGCTCATTGTTTTCAGACAGTTCTCCCATGATCATGAGTCCCTTCTTCTTTGATGGCAGACAAAATTCTGACCCTATCATGAAAAAAAAGGTTCTGCCATGCTACAACCAATAATTGGTACCAATTTTATGCTTTGCCTTTGAACTCTCACATTCTATTTGCACTGAATATAATTATGTGGTCACAATTCTAGCAATTCTGTGCGAAGCTCATTAGATATGGTTCTGATCTCAAGTCCAGCCTTAGATTCTGGAAATGATAAGCACACTTTCAGGGATATGAGTCACTCTACCAGCTACATCCCCAGGAAGACCAGTTCAACCAAACATCTCAAACAATGGTTTATAAACAAAGAACCATAGACCAAAACGACTCTTGAAACAAAAGTGGATCATTAATAAAAATAAACAAAGCGGAATATCTTGTCTGGAGATCCGCAGACATAACAAGCGTTTCACAAACATGGCATCCTTCAACCAGCGAGACTAGGGGTGCTCCAGATGAGTGCAGGAAGTGAGTGATGGAGTTATACAATGTCTATACAGGAAGGGAGTGTTGCCATGGTAATAGCATGAACTGGCAATGATCCACAGCAGCTTGATCTAAGCTGATTGCGATTGCTTCCTATTGTGATATAAAAAACCTGAATTTATGAACAGTTTGCTTGACATGATCTACCTCATAAAACATTCATGCTTACATTAAATGTTTTCTTTTCTGTTTTTTTTCTTCTTTCTTCCTTCATCTTGAGCAGTCAGAGAAAGATTTGATTGCAGTTGATTTCATGTTGTATCACACCCAATCTTTCCATTACATCATATTTCGTATGATTCCATGTGACAAATAATGCACTGAATCTTTTTTCAATTCAATATTTTGAGAGTGAAAACACAAAATAAGCAAACATACTTGTCTAAACATTTACATAACTTGATGCCCATAGCTCATACATTCCAACATGATCACATTATAAAACAGTTATGACAATGGCAATGGTTGATTTCATTCATTCAAATCATAAGCCAATACAGTTTCTCATTCCAAATTACCATCCTCTATCATACCTCCATTCCCCTCCCCAGCCCCCCCCCCCCCCCCAATCCTTGCCCTAAACACACACACATACACTCAGCAGGTGTTCAACAGCAACACTAAAGACCAACAGGTGGTAATTATTAAAGTTAATTATTGAAGTGAAGAACCTATCAAGCATAACACTATACCTCTATTTCAGACAATGCACAACAAAGAAATGTGCTAATAGGATTACCAACACAAACAGCACACCTCTGGCCTTCAGACGCTATCTCAACCAGAAACCACGCTGGTGTAGACCTAGAACGCATCAAAACCAATTATCGCCACTGCGGCCACTGTGTGATTCCGGTAGATGAAAGTACATCTTGCGAGGAGACAGGCAGAGAGAAGAAGCGCCTAGACCAGCTTGAGACTTAAAGGAGGGGTAAAGACTGCTTGCTCACTCAGAGGAAGGGGTAGATTTCCCTTGTCTCGCCGCCTTGAACGTGGATGGATCCCGTATCGTTCAGTTATTAGTCTTCCGGGATCGTTCTACGACTCCCAGGACTTGTCTACTGGGTTTTTTTTGCTTATTGTTGGTGGGGTGTTGTTTGTTTTGTGCTTTTGGAGGAGTTATCTCTTGACATATATAGAGAGAGAAAAAAAATATGAGGTTGTGATGGTGCTGAGTAAGTACAAATAAACACAAGCAAATTAAATATGACACCGGAGGAATAAAATTATCAAATTTACGGTCACAGACCTTTATGAAGAAAACATCAAAACATAAATATTAATGTTGCTCTTTTATTGTTTTGTTGTGTTGATATCCCACCTATTTATCCCTGTCTCTCTCTCTCTCTTTCTCTTAATGTTTCTCTTTCTCTTAATGTTTCTCTCTCTCTCTCCATCTCTCTCTCTCTTTATCTGTCTCTCTCTCTCTGTCTGTCTGTCTGTCTGTCTGTCTCTGTCTCTCACTCTCTCTCTCCTTCCCTCTCCCCCCCCCCCTCTCCCTCTCTCCCTCTCTCTCTAACTCTCTCCCTCTCTCTCTCTCTCTCTCTCTCTCTCTCTCTTTCTTTGTCTTATCACTTCATACCTTTATTAGCATCTAGCATTTCTTTCTAGTAAGGACTCACCATGACATCAGTAGCTATTTGCAAACAGCATTTAACAGTTCTAAATCTGGCCAGTCAATGGTGAACATCTCACAACTGTGAAAGCATCCTGCAAAAGAGAGGAGAAAAGAAGCAAAAGCAAAACATCATTAACAAGACATAATGGCAAGGCATGATCTACACAGAACACTTTGTAAGAATCTGTGTTTTCTGATATCATTAGGAAACATTTGAATTGTTTGATAGGTTTAGCATATCAAATCTCACTATCCTTGATCAATCCATCATAAAGTGTATAAAGTCATTACATATCTACCTCAGATATAACACAATATATCATATCTGACATTATTCTTACCCTTTTCATGTACAGACAATAACAGCATAATTTACATATGGTCCTTCCTTGATCTGTCCTCTTTTTCTAACACAGCCATTACATTAAATCCCAGAAAAATGCTTCACATATATCCAAATGTTCAGAATGCTCCATCTCTATGAATCTTTGTTACTTTCACCATGTGATAATCAATGCATGTAACATACTTGTGAAGTTACTTTAACTTTGGGTAAAAAAAAAAGAGGGATGCATGATGATGAAATGATGTTGAAATGTTAGCTAAGTTCTACATTGAAACATTTCTGTAGTCAATATGATGGGAGGAAATGATCATCAAAGGCTCAATGTTTACAAACACAAGTTTGCGTAAGTGTATGCGTAGGACATGAATTAGACAGGAAATCTGTTGACATTTCATGTGAAGTAGCAGATTAAGTCAGGGCAAAATACCAGCATAACTCTCATTAACATGAAAAGGTCATGCAAGCGTCTTGAGTGGATGAAAAATGTGCAGAAATATTGCAGCAGTCTGGAGCAAGGAGACAGCTTAATCTGGAGTTAGGATCAAGATGGGTGAGGCAAGGGGTAAGGCGGGGGGGGGGTACTGCCCAGCTCCTACTGCGGACATAATCCAGGATGTCATTAATAAGCCAGATTTCACATTGAATCCTCGGAGCAGCATCTTAAAGTCTACTGGGCATCCTTCCCCCTCACCTAGCTCGCTAGCTATCACGTCTTGAGGAGATTGAGAGTGATGGGAGATGCTAGGGGAAGGAGTCTGAGATGGAGGCATGATCAGAGAGGAAGGAGGTTAGGAATGAGAGGCTAAACAGACAGGGAAAGAAAGATAGGGATACAGAGAGACAAAGGAGATGGAAAGAGAGGGAGAAAAAGGGAGAGATAGAGAAAAAAGACATGGACATAGAGACTGACAGACAGAGAGACATTTAGACAGACAAGAGAGATACGACTCATCTCCAGCATTTTCATTTTATTGTTTGTGTTTCATTTACATTTTCAGCACCTTCACAACCTCATATATTATTTTTATATATATACACGTACACACAAACAAATATACAGACAAACAAGAACATGCTATCAATCTCAGTTTTTGTATTTTTATCTCCCCCCTAACAGTGCATGCACAAATCAACTTGCCACTATATTTTTTTGGTATAAGTGTCAACACAATATATTATAATGTTGAATCTACTTGAACTAACACTAAATGTTTATTGAATCATATCTGGTAAGGAACTAATTGGGGTATATTTACACTGATCAGTGTAGAATACTGGGAGAAAGAGAGGGAGAAACACCATTGAAAGCAGATGGCAGTAACGGATATGAGGCAGAGGATGATATGCACGAGAGACATAAAAATGTGTCAAATTGAATTATAAGACATGCACATTACCGAGAGATAGCAGAAAAAAACTTTGTTTCTAGAAAGTTCTTCATTCACTTAGAAACTCTTTTTAAATGTCACCAAAGGAAAGGTTTCAGAGAAGAAGGTAAAAATTGTTAAAATATGATACACTCTCACATACTTTGCAATCAAATACCTACAAATGAAAAATTAGTACTAGAAGAGAATAATTGTACAAAAACACACTTGCATTCTTTGGCCATTATGATCATTTTGGACATTCTTCAATGTTCAATGTTGTATTACCTTCTAACCTACAAGTAAATACTCATCAAACATGACTAGAACTTTCATTCAAGTTTATAACCAAAAGTCTCTCACAAAATTCACACATCAGTCCATCAAATGATCAGTTTACATCATTTTTACTTGATACAAGCACTCAGCAGTGAAATCCTTTCAAAGGAAAACATGACAGTAGATGTACTTTTGTAACAACATCCTAAACCTCAAATATCTATTTGACGCTTGAAATACAGCAAGCCACAGAGAGTGCTGGTGACTCTTGATGCTTCATGTTCAGTTTGGGATTTAATGTTCGTTCAAAGCTACCCACAATCCCACAGTGGATACAACAGGCACCCCCCTAAAGCCTGGGATCATGCCAGGGCCTAAACGGCATGACGTTGGCTTTATCTCAAAACTCACGACTTTGCTTATGGACATTCCGTCAATTTCCAATAGAAATTAAGTGATAAAGTACATTATTATGCTTGAAAATATGTGCAGTATTGTAGGAGCTGGTCATTTTTGCATCTATCACTTGCTTGGACATTAATGGTACATTTTGAAACATATTTTCTGGAGAGTTGTTTTGTGCGGAAAACTTTCAAAACTAAAAAAAAAATGGTTTCAACAATTCAAACATTTCCTGTTTGCAGACATTTCGATTTTGAAACAATTTATGGAAAACATTGGAAGGCACAAGCAATACACAAAATTAACTTCTGTTCATTTTTCAGTATTTTCAAATGAACCACAATTATAAAATTATTTGCAACTTACTTTGATTATCACAATGAAATAAAAGGAACACTTTGATAACATCACATCGGGGCTTTGAATATTTGTGTTTCTAGGGGCAGATTACATGAATGTAAGGCAGCTCTGCAACCAGTTCACTTGTACTTTCTCTGCTCGAAAAGGGGACATTAAAGTCTCATCAAATCGTGTGATAATTGAAGACTGATGCAAAGGAGCAATGTTTCTTTTGTTGTGGCACAATGTGCAATTGGAACTTCCTCTTTTCAATAATTGAAGTTTGATTTGACAGTGAAAGAGCATACAGGATTTAGAACCAATCAGTAGGGACTCAAAGTTAATCTCCTTCTGCAAAAATGGTTTATTCCCATTTGGTCGACTCCCATTTGCATTTCTCCAATTTGACCTGCTAGCAAAACCTTAAAAAGTATCATAAGAAGATAAATAAACTAAATTTAAACCCTTTCCCTGAATCAAAACTTACTCATTAACCCTAACCTTAAACCCACACATTCTAATTTCCATCTATAAATTCTACCTCTAAGATTGTACTATGTACACGACCAGTAGATAATGAAAACGTGTGTAGACTAAATTGCCAAGTACTCTCTGTCATCACCTCATACAATTTACAAAACATTATCCATGTGTTTCCCATGTGCAGTATGTAAAGATCCTAGCTTAGATGGCACCTTTCTGACCGGACAATTCCAAAGCCACTCCCTCAGTTGCCTCATTCCAGACTTTTGGGTATTTTTTAACCAAACTATTCAATAAGTGGGTCTGGCTGCAATAGACTAATCATACTCAATTTCTTCTCTGACAGAGAGAAGAGGAGAATGATAGAGGGACTAGTCTTAGAATATCAGACTTGATTTTTAAGTTTGGATCAGAAATGTCATAGAAACCACACAGGCTACTGCCACATTACATGAAGCAGTCCATGTGATAAGGCATTGATATGCTGCTGGACACACTACACCTGCCATGACTATACACTAAGCACTCGTGTCCTACAAGGCATGCACATATGGCTTGAACCTCTGAACTTCCCATCAGACATCAATTGGCATCATTCCATATACTGTATATCCAATAGCCACCCTTCAGGGCAGGACATTGATTTCTGCCTAGTGGTCACTTACTGCTCAATCAAAGACTTACTCACAACAGTCATCTCTTCACTCAAGACTTTATCTTTAACATAGCTTAGCTTTCAGGCTGTTTGACATTTTAATCCAAATTCTACAATCAAATGCATGGTGCTGAAACATTCAGGTCTGACTTCACTAGACTAAATGCTCGCTGGCTGTCCTCTGGAAGAAATGAGAACGAACATTCAGTGCTTGACACCAATGTACCTACATTACAACTCAAAGGAATTGGCATAGGTAAAGGGAAAGGGAAGGAGCCGCAGTTTTAAACCGCGGAATATTTTGTTCAGTTCAGCATGAAAACACGATGCTTTAGCCTAAAAAGTATCATATTTCATGCTGAACTGGACAAAATATATAGTGGTTTACAACTGCGGCCCCTTCCCTTTCTTCCCTTTCCCTTTCCCTATGCCAATTCCTTTGAGCTGTAGTGTATGATAGCTTGGATTAAAAATGTGCCACAGCCTAGGAGCAAGGCTAATTTACCAAATACAATATGACTCGCGGAGAGCTTGCATTGGATACAGTTCTCCTCCCTACACTCCATCCCAATTTCCCCCTTCCCCCTCACTCAAGTCCCCATCTTCACACGAGATGGGGGGAGATAAAACCCCCCTCGAGAACGACTTATCCTTTCTGGAGCCACATACTCCTTCCTCAATTTGCACTTTTTTCCCCATTTTCTTTTTCCTTTAAGTTTTATTTTTGGCACAAAAAAGTACAAACTTTTCAAGTTCAGTTTACGATGGTAAGGGCCATAGGCATGTGAATGACTAATGTGCACAATATGCCTTGTTTATCCCCGTTTCTCTCTCTCTCTCTCTCTCTTCCTCCATCCCTTTCTTTCTCTCTCTCTCTCCTCTTATTCTCCACGCCCACTTCTCTTGTTTTTCTTGCTCTCTTTCTTTCCTCTCTCACAGTCTCAACAGTCGTAGCTTTACAAACCTTTTCCGGAAAAGTGAAACATTTTCATTGTTTAATGTTTGAAAAAACAGGCTTTATAGAGACCATAGTCTACATTAACATACAGTATTGCACTGGTCGGCCTCCACACGCTTTTAAGGCTGCTATGGTATTCCACGAACATGTTGCATAAATCCCTGCAATCACTTACCAGTGATGGTAACTACCATGGCAACCACTGCAATCCTCAGACCTGATTGTCTGCTTCAATGATATGTAAAATTCATGCTAAGTTAGAAAAATTGAGTAGATAGGGAACACAGGCAAGGCAAAGCACAGCAATTGGTAATGAGATTCTTTTGTCTGCGATTCAAGGTTTGAGATCCAACCAATACAAGAAATCCTACAGACTAATCCCCCACTAGCACTCTGTGAAATACAGATGGGCTGAAACCCGGCTGTCTACCATCATGACTAGCGACTTTACAGCACACTCCAACTAATTCTTAATCCCATCTAAGGAGAAACTTCCTTCAATTGAATCACATCGTACATGATTTGACAAAAAAATAACCCTATCTGCTATTACTACTGTGTTTTCAACTTTTCTAATGACAGGAAAATGATACATATGGCTGCGTTCTGATACATTTCCCCTGTATTTAGTCAGATCTTACTTTGTTAATATTTTCTCACAAACGCTTTTGGAGGATTGCAATTATATTGCTGACTATATTTAATAGGCCACTTCCTCTGTTAATACCAGAGGGCCATACTAATGGTGGGTGATTGAGATGCAAGAGCCTTGAGAATCTATCACCAGATACATTCCATTCCATTCTTTATAGAATGCCACATATTTATTTTTCTTGTTGACATAGGTAATAGCTGTACAACCTGCTATACTTATGTATTAAGTTGTTTTTTATTAATTGCTTCATTCTTCAAAACAAAAAAATCAAAATATGATATAGAAAAAATATTTACAGAAATGTTAGTAGCAATATCAAATGGTAACTAAACTAATTACAGATGAAGATCAAATTGAGTTCTTCCATTTCTTGAAATCAATACAGAATATATTTTGTATTGGTGTTGTAAACTTGTCACCTTTTCCTAAATTTAATATGACCATTTTGAAGTGTTGGAAATAGAGAAAACAACATCTGCACCTCCTGAATGTCTTGTCTGAATGTGCTAAATTATGCACAGAGCTGTCAGTCCACTTTTAGTTTTATTTTTTTCAATTTTGTTTGTATGAAGTCAAATTGTTCATCGTGTGGACTGCACCTTTACCAAGCACTATCTCACATACCGGTCAGATACTTTATTTCTTCCCAGTGCAGATCTGGTACATTTCACTAGGTGACAATATGTGATATCGTATATGCGCTGCCTTGATAATTTCGCTCTCACTTTCATAAGCGTTCATTGACTCTGCATTTTTGTTTTCTTTCCCTTTATGGGTTGCCTGGAGGGAGGAGGGAAATTGAAGAAAGAAAACAGGCTGGTAATTATTTCCTAGCGAGGGTAAGTTTGAGTCATATACCCATCTATGATGCGCAGTTCAATGAATATCCCTACTTTTGTGTTTTTCTGTTCTTTGTGTGTTCTTGTTTGACCTAGGTAAGATCATGAGGGAAGTTTTCAATAAACTCTATAAGTAAAGCCAATTTAAATGCAATCTACCACTTCTCACCCTTATCTATACCCTCCTATTCCATCTAATCGCCACCACCCTAGCACTTTATATGTCACTTTCTTCCCCCACCCCCACCCCCCACTCTCTATTTCTCTAGATATCTCTCTCTTAAGCTAACTATAACTCTATTTATATCTAATCTTATATCTAAGTACCTCTAACTGAATTCTACCTCAACTCGGACTCAAACTCAACTCAAACTCAACTCAAACTTAAACTCAGTTTCACTTGGTACTATCCCTCTGTCTCTCTTCTCCCTTTTTTCTTTACTTCTATTTTGAAATAATTCTCTCACAGAGCTATATGTACACATTTATCATTATCAACAGAAACATAATACCTTCAGGTCCTTTAAGGCATGTTCATCAAAATAAAGATCATAATATATCTATATCTAATATTCTAATCGTTCCCTTGGCATGTTATGACTTGTCTGAATAGCTAGATTATCACCCCAATCCCTCTGCTAAATCATGCTGGAACACTATCTTCTGCCAAACATCACATGCAACCCGCTCACATCATCTGTCTAGCAACACACAGACAAACAATCCACAGAGCTGAATCATGGTTAAACTAAAAACAAAACTAAACAAAAAAAGAACAAAACCAAAATTTGTGAAATCCTCAAAATTTTCGGGCCGAATATTTTGAGGATTTCACAAATTTTTGACTAATTTCTCCAAATATGGATTATTTAAGGACAAATAACTTTCAGCAAGTTTCTAAAATGTACAATACATGAATCTAAGACCATTAGCAAGAAGATTGCTCATGATCACCCTTTTGAAGGCTTTTTGTCTTCCTCCTACAGCATATTCCCTTTAACTCATGGCATGCCACATGCACCTTTTCTTCACAAGTACTACACACAAATCCCATAAAGTTCCAGTCTGTGTGGCCCTTATTGGGTTACTGTATGCCCCTACCAGACTGTGATGCCACCAATCAAAACTTTCTATCGCTTCATCACCTGTCCGCAGGATTCCGCTAATCACAACAATCCCAGCGGACTAGACTAATGAAGCCCACGCGGTCTGGAGGGAGCTAGCCGTCCAGTAGGCCAGATTGGTCATCAAGGTAGGGTCAATGCCCCTAGATGTCCAGCGGATGTCTCTCACTCCTGGTCATTTGCGCTTGGATCATGACAAGGTTTCTATAAATCTATGTAGCCATATGAGAATCACACTGGATAGGTCAATGTCCTCATGACCCCACTGACCATATAGATGTACTTGTCCATTACATACAGTGTTCCCCACATACAAAATTGTAAAAAAAAAAATGTTACATATATTTATATGGAGACAGTCAGCCACTGAAGCTCACCATCAGTAAGTAACTGTTAAAGGTGCTGTTTGTTTTAAAAAACCAGAAAATAAGACACATTTTAAGAATGCCAAAGGATCCATTGCTTTCTTACTTCAGAGAATTCTTGTGAACACTCTATAACTGGCCTGTGTGTGTATTTTTAAGTCACCAAAAGAGTCAAAATGGTTATTACTCTTTATTTGCCATTTCTGTGCTTTTGCACTAGAAAAACTGAACAAATCCTAATAAACAGCATTGTTCCTAGCACAGAAGGAGTGATGAGAGAAGTTTAGATTCACACATAAGTCACGTCCTATCACTCACACCCTTTCATGTCACTCTAAATATTAAGTGCATGCCTTAGATGAACTCTCTTTGAATCATACCCAATTACATTGCCCCAATATGAATATCTGTGACACATATTCACATTGCAATGCACAGGAAATGCCTGGTAAAATGTTCTGAAAATTGCGTGCGTGGCAACATGACACAACCGAGGTTTGTTTTGTCATTTTTATGTAAGCTTTTATGATCGTAGGTTTCATATCAAAGAGTAAAATGTCTCAAAAATTTTTATTCAAGTCATAATCATTTAAATATTCTTTCTTTTTAATTGCAAGTAGTAACTAACCCTCTATCTGCTGCTGTCATATTTGTGCAACAGTAATTCATGACATCATTTGGTCTACCACAAAAAAATATTTAAAAAAACCTTCATCAAACCCTTTTTAATCCAAAAAAAAGACCTATTTCCAAACAATTAAAACTTTAAACGGGGCAGATTTATGTTCTCACAGAGTATACTTTATCATAGAGCCTCCCTACCAGAGATGTTGATTTAAAAAAACAAGTGCTTGCATCAAAATGGATAGGTTCTTTCCTTTTATTTTAAAACAATGAGGTCAGTTCCCATGATGCACAATAACAAGTTTTGGGGGAAGGCCCGCGGAAATCGTGGTAGATTTCGCAATCTTCACGGCTACTGTTTTGCAAGGGAGGAAAGTTTCGCAACAAAGCTAGGCAGCTGCAGGGGAAAGACTGGCTCGGGATTTATATCCGCTGTATCTAGCACAGGCAGCTTAACTCATTTTGGAGAACATTTCTTCCTGGTTTGACAAACTGCAAAGGTTCATGGCAGGAAGAAAAGCACACATAAGCTGCTTAAACAGCAAGATAATGTTTTCTTTACATGAGAGGTTGAAGTGGGTTAATTGCTTCACCAAATGTTTTCATCAAAATAGATAGATTCTTTCCTTTTATACCGTTTTATTGAGGTCACTCCTCTTGAAGTCCCCTTGATACACAATAACAAGTGAAAGTTTTTGGGGAAAGCCCGCAGAAATCATGATAAGTTTCGCAATGTTTATGGCTTCTGCCTTGCAATGGAGAAAAGTGTTGCAATAAAGCCAGATAACACCAAGGAACAAATTGGTTCAGGATACATCTATATAGGATATTGATCAAGAGAAAGAATAGATAATATGAAATGACATTCATCAAGCCCTTATTTGAAGAAAAAAAATCCCAACAGTTGAACATTTTCAAATGGGATAGATTCATGGTCCTGCGCAGTATCATTTATCATAGACCCTTCCCTAAAATGGATGTTGATGTAAAAAACAAGTGTTTTCATCAAAATTGATATGTCCTTCCCTCTCATTGTTTTAACAATGAGATCAATACTCTTCCAGTTCCCATAAAAACAATTACAAATTACTTTTTTGAGAGGAAGGCCCATGAAAAATCATCATGGATTGCGCAATCTTCATGGCTTCTCTCTTGCAATGGAAGAAAATGTTGCAATAACGCCAGACAACACTCAGGAACATTACTGTCTCGGGATATATCCGCTGCATTTAGCACAGTCAACCAGTTTAACTCATTTGGGAGAACATTTTTTCCTGGTTTGAAAAACTGCAAAGGTTTTATCACAGGAAGAGAAGCAAGATGATGTTTGCTTAGGAGAAGTTGAAGTGAGTTAATTGCTTCGCCATGTCACGATTTCTCACGACAGAGTTCACTGAGGGACACTTGATATCACGACTTTCGTGCGGAAAGAAGATGGATTTCATCTTGGCTCAGTTCAGCTCTGCCTTATCAATATGATGAGGCATTGAACTGTGGGTGTAATACTTTTCTTACGAGTATAAAGAATTCTAAATTTGCATGAGAATTAACCATTTGTGTGCCACACATATCAATGCCCTATCCAAAGTGTATGTCCCAAAACGCATCAACAGCGCATAATGGGTTAAATATGCACATAGCAGGATTCTAAACAAAAAAAAAATCCATCACATAGAGGAAAGTTTGCCCCGCCTCTCCCTTTTAACATATTCATAACTCTTTCTCTTTATTCACTTTATCAACACATTTCACATCATTTTTCAAAATATGTTGTACTCGTGACACTGCAAATTGGCAACAGCCAAATTTGTTTGCCAAACTCAACTCCACGGGTGGTTAACCTGTTTGAATGTGTTCTCCCCCGTGACCAAGCACCTCTTCACTGAATAACCTCCCCTTTCTAGGAATCCTTTCACCCTTTTGATTATCAGCTACTAAGATAGGAAGAACTCAGTTCCTGCGTTCGTGTCAAGTTTGTAATTAATCATTCTTAAAGACATTATGTAACTGACTGTCTGACGGCGAGAAATGATGTCCAACGGGCTGTCAAATTCTATTTTATTTCTAAGCTCCTTCATTACGGCTTTCTCCTATTGAAAACTTTCATATGTGCAGTTTGTGTGATATGCTGCGACACAAGCATGAGCAAATCAACTCAGATGAATGTTGTGTTGTGTTGTGTTGTGTTGTGTTGTGTTGTGTTGTGTTGTGTTGTGTTGTGTTGTGTTGTGTTGTGTTGTGTTGTGTTGTGTTGTGTTGTGTTGTGTTGTCAAGAGCCAAATCGGTTCAGGATCAAGTACCTCAGAACAATGAAAGAACGTACATTACGGCACAAGATGAATCCAATTTTGTCTTTTAGTGATATGTAATGATCTTTTAAAGCAAAATGATGGTGAAATGATCACCAAATCTTCAAAACGGTAACAAGCTGGAAATGTTTAAATCACATTTTTGATCATCAAATTGGCCCAATAATTGCTATACATCTTAATTTTTAAACATTGATTTCCTGTGTAATGGAAAGGACATTTGTACAATAAATGAACGATTACTTAGAATTTGTGTTGCTAATTGTTATATCTAACAATAATCATGAGCTAATTGTTAAGCATCAACAATAACAAAAACAATTATAAAAAGGACACAAATAGAAAGAAATGCATTTAGTGTAACCTTTTTAAAACTCCTTTTGAAGGTACCTGACCAGTCAGAAACACACTGATGTGTTCAACATGTGGGAAAAGGCACTCATTATCACTCTAATGGGCAAGTTTAATTGAGGAAATTGGAGCAGCGTTTTCCAGAGAGCAACTGCGTTTCCCACACCTGCTGTACAAGACAGACCTGTCTGTCTGTCTGTCTGCTAGGATAGTCTCTTCTCAGACTTTGTTCAACACAGATTAACTCGTATACATTATTCATCCAAGTTGGCACAGGTAATACATATGTATAAATACAAATATCATAAAATAGCAGTTTGGCTGCCACTAAAATGTTTTGTTATTGTTGATGGTTAACAACTAGCTCAGTTATTTTATTTGACATTCAATTTGGCTGCGCTATATTTAGAAATCATACTTTAATTGTAAAATTGTTATTTCCTTTATAATGAACATTAAGTCTAAAAAAAACACATTTATATGCTTTTCACACTGGCAAAAATTAGCCCCGTACTATTTTTTGAAGCTTTTCACACTGACATTTCTTAGCCCCGTACTATTTCTTAAACCCGACTAGCTTTTCACACTGTTCTCACTCGAAATCGTTAGCCCCGGACTTTCTCGACAGCTTATGAATATTTATGAGTGTACGTCTTGCACATCGGCTCTTTACCACTCCGCATCAAGGTCACTCGCCCGTCGGGCCTTATCTGATTGGTCTCGGCGTTTCGGCCTTGAGAGCTGACATCGCATTTCCTTAGCCCCGTACTATTTTTCGTTTCTGTTCACACTGGCGCTCTTAGCCCCGGACTATTCGGCTTGGCCCTGCAATTGCCGTGTTAGCCCTGCTTTTTTTGCAGATTGTCCTGCTTTGTGAACCCTGGGGGGTGTATCACCAAGCTGTTCGTAAGTTGAGAACGACTTTACGAACGACTGGTGATCCCTTCTTGTGCTAAATCAGATTTTAAATGAACAAAGTATGGTAAAGCATTAAGCAAAAGAAGGGATCACCAGTTGTTCCTAAAGTCGTTCGTAACTTACGAACAGCTTGGTGAGACACCCTCATGGTCCAGTACAAGGACAACAGTTACCATGGGACTACACTTACCTAAAAGATGTGCCTCAATTACACCCTATAAGGCATTTGAGATTTATTCATTACCTGTTGTGTATTGTCCATACAGCAGATTGTGCGGGAGTCGGGCTACTCAGTATCTGAGTGGGGAAAACCAGGTCCTATATATGCAGGCTCAATGGAGGTTACCAGTAATTCCACCATTTGTGATCTCATCAGCACAAAGCACAATCTGGTACAGTTGGGGGAAGAAGCAAGTCGCGAGTCTGCAGTGAAAACTAGGCATACTCAAACGATGTCTCAAAATGGTTAGTCTATCCTCCAAACTCCTCTTACAGTTCTCTCAGAGACTCTTTCTCAGCTTACACATATAAGATTTTGATAAAAAGTTAATGCGTGAGATAGTAACATTCATACTGCTCGTGTAGGATGAGGTCATTCATGTTCAGGTGATTTTTCAAGATACACTGAGGTCAACACACTTTCTTGAGCAGGGCTTTCGTAGTTCTCGCATAATCATTATTATACCATTGTAGTGTACTGTATTCTACACATTCCCACTTACAGATTTCCATTTCTGAAAGTTTTTCCTTCTCTTAATTTCTTACTTTATTCCTTCCTTACTTTCTTGAATCATGTCTTTATTTCTTTCTTCAGTGTCTACGGAAGATTTTACTGACTCACACTGTTGTAATGGATGAATCCATCCCATGTGACACACATTCCTAGAACATCAAGCGTCTAAATATACCACAGGTTGATACGTGTACAGACTATCGCTAGCACAAATGTTTGCATGCGGTTGCTAATTTGCCATCACCTTCACGAGCAATACCACGGCCTTTCCTCGACCTGATTCTTCTGAGGCAGTCTAACACAACACAATCTTCCTCAGATCTACCGGAAAGTGGATGATTGATCCAAAAATGATTGTTTTCAATCTCTGTATTCATTATTTCATGTGTTACGGAAGAAATATTAGGCAGTTGCCAGGTTTCCGGTACATTTTGTCAGTTTAAATCTCCAAAACAGGAAATAATCATGTTCTAATTGTATTCCTGACCTCGACACATTTGAGATCTAGCACCTGTGTGTGCAACCAAAAACTCAAGGATAACATACACAACAAAGTGGCATTTTCCTTCAAACTATTGCCAAAACACATTTTTTATTACAAACTGCCAACAATTCTTCCAAAGAATTCAGGAGCCCCAAATATCACAAAAGTATGTTGGAAATGACACGATGACAGACTTTCCACGAGGTGATTGTCATTGGCAACTGCTAAGCCCTACCATGAAGCATGAACGCACTGTAACAATATTGGACAGAATTGATTCTGCGGTAAGCTAATACATGCTAAAGTTGGATCCTGGCTTACCATCGAAACATGACAAGAAAAGCGTGATAAAACTATGAAGGACAGGGTGTCCCATGTGCAAACGTCATGAAACTGGGCAGGACTGGAATCAGCTGTTTACCGAATGATGACGTGTATGAAATCTCACAGTCATAGCTTCATGAACCTTTTCAGGAAAAGTCAAAGGATAACAGAATTATGAATCTTCAAATTCTTAATTTTGTGACGTCACTTGCGAGGTTCTCTGCTATAAATTGCATAACAATTTTTTGAAAATTTCCATTTTCTTAAGAAGACATATACTTCTTGCATAAGAGTCAGCGAAGCTTCTACGCAACATCACTCAAGTTCTGCAGCCACTTAGTTGTTTCGGGGTCCAAGTTGTTAAGGTCTGGGTTTGGTTGGCCAGGTGGGCGAAGGGTGGGGCACTGTTCGATGATGTGAGAGGCAGTCTGCTCAGGTGCTCCACAAGACATATACTAATTTACCTGTGCATTAGATGTACATGTAGGATTGGACATCTGTTTTTACACATATACCATACAAAATTGCAGGTGACTTCTCAAAATTAAAACTTAACCAGTGCTCATGATTAGATTTCTTCTGGCTTTGTGAATCCTAGTCCAAGTAGGATGTCAGAATTTGCCATGGAATTGCAATAACCCAAGGGTGGAGGCTTAATTGTGTGTTAGAAGGTATTTGAAGTGTATTCATAGCTTGTTTGTCTATTGTGCAAACAGCAGATTGTATGAGAGTCATCCTGCTCAGTATCCTTTGACGGATGTTTGTCTTACCCTCACTAATATGTTGCTTAAGTTTTTTGGGTGTATAATACATTTTTAAACAAGAGGAATTATAGCCAGTACAGGTCAACTTACATGGCTCACTCTTTGGAGAAGCATAAAGTAGAGTGCTAAATCAGTCTGAAACAATTTGAATCAATCTACATCTTTAAAATGCTAGCAACAAAAGGAAGACTGTGGAAGATTTCTCACCTGTCATCGGTAAATGAGCCAAATTAAAAGTCTTCTTATGGTGGGTGATAGCTATAATTGCCTTCATTTATGAGCGGTCTGTGTCCCTGAAAGAGCGGATGGACGGAGGGCCAACAATTCGCACGTCATTCAAGTAATAAGGGTGTTAATTACGTATAATTTAGAACGCTTTTATTAGGATCCACCCTCTCATTTCTGGTGCACCTGTCACCCCATAATGGCCTGTAATAATGCTAGTGTCTAAGGAGAAAATTGGAACTTATCTCATTCAGAGAGAGAAGTCCTTGGATAAGTCATCGTACCTATCTAATGAAGATCTCCTGATTAAGAGCAGGAGACTTCATTATCTCTCTCTCTCTATCTCTCTCTCTTTGTTTCTTTCTCCTCTCTCTCTCTCTCTCCCTCTCTCTCTCTCTCTCTCTCCTCTCTCTCTCTCTCCCTCTCTCTCGTTACGTAGTAAGAAGTTAAGTACGATATACTATATTACAGTCAAATCCACTGATCAACATAAAGTTAAATTCCTGCAGAAAAAAATTGAATACAAATTCAAAATCAATAGTGTAGCTGGTTGCCATATTCATTTCTTTATCCAGAGTTCCAAATGAGGCAATCGGCTGCTATCACTTTTTTATAAATCTATTTTTTTCCCTAATACACCTAGTGACAATATCTAAATAGATATTAATGATGTGCTTCAAAAGCTTAATATGCCATACAGCAGTATGAAATTATTTTTTAATCCAATTAAAGATATGCAATTATCAGCGGTAATTACAAATGGTAAATTTGGACATTTATCTCAGAGCTCTATTACTGGTATCATCTGATTATTAATTATATACTTTTTATTCATGAAAAAAAGGAAAGGATAAGAGAAGAACAAAAGTGAAACCATGAAGAAAATGAAAGACAGGTGGTTCACTGTAACAATCTTGGCACTTTAAACAAACATGTCTGGCTTCAAGCAGACAAAAAGGAAGTGCATAAAGGATATCAACACTTGCAGTGCCAATATCATTATTTGAGAGGGGGAGAAAAGGAGCATATTGATAGAGAGAGAGAGAGATTATTGATTATACAACAGATTTAACCTGTATGCATTTATTGACAGCACACCTGGTTATAATGCTTCTAACAAATCTTCCACGTTTCAACATATAATTGGAGATTTTCATCTGTTTCAAACATTCTGCATTTTAAAATCATGTGTTGACACTTCATGGTTGATTTGTTCAACATTGTTTCTTACAAATAACAGTTATTACTTTTGTGCCCAACAGAATGGCCTCTATTTTGACAGGTAAATCTGACTGAAATCTTCAGTGATGCATGATTAATCATGCTGTTATTTAAGTGTTGTACATTAGCCTTGATCTCAAATCAGTGTAAGAGAGAGACTGACAGGCAGATGAACAGACAGATAGGTAGGGAAAGAGAGAAGGAAAGAAAGAGAGAGAAGGAAAGAAAGAGAGAGGGGGAAGTGATGAGAGACAGTGGGAATAATGTAAGAGAGCGGCGGAAGAAAACACAACAAAATAAAAAAAAAATTCTCAAGAGGAAAAGAAAGAGACGAGGGAAACAAGTCCATGCTGTAGTGTAAAAAGAAAAGGAGTATATTTTTAAAATGTTCTCTCAAAGTTAAAACTAATGGACAAAAGTTACCGCAATAAAAAAAAACTGAGTATATCCTTACATCATATTCATAATAAATAAATGGGAGTCATAAGTCGTAATTTGCTCAATAGTATACAGCAATAAACACAGTGGGCTTGATGAATTCAAACAGCATTTAAAACGAGCTAACTGTACATGAGTAGAACATTACATAGTCACACCATAAGTGGAACACACCATCCTGAAACAGCACTGTAAATGGCAGGAAATACCTAACAACATTCATACTCTTTTTACAGTTGTATGAGCAAACCATGAACTTGGGATCATGACCTCATCACCTCAAATCTTCATAAACCCTTACCAGCATCTGGAAAGAAAAGGGTGAATAATAGAAAGACGCACCTAAAAATAACACATGTCCATAACTCATCCTGTGACAAGCCCAGAGAAATCTGATATCCTGAGACAGTTGACGACAAAACGACTGAGAAATGACATATTGTATCTATTCCAGCCCTCTTTGAGAAGCTCAGAGGAGAAAAGTACACGATGAGCTCTGCAATGAGTAATGCTTATCCCCTCAACAGCTTCCTGAATTATCAGCGAGGCTCATGGGAACTATTTTTGGTCTCCGAAACAGGTGAATGATGCAACCTGAGAATGACAGCCAGTGTGAGGTTTGTTTGAGAGATAGCTTCTGGTAGAAGGTCTGTTTCTGTAGGAGTGATTACCAATGCTCAAGTGTGGATATGCACCTATCCTATGAATGAAAACTGAAGGAAGAGTTCAAATTAATAAAATGCATCTCTCTCTCTCATTCACATTCTCTGTCGATCTGTCATTTTGGTTTTTTTCTCCCTTTTCTCGCTTTCATTCTGTCTATCTTGCATTCTTGTAATCTCTTTCTCTGTTTTTCATGCTGTCTCTCTCTCTTTCTCTCAGTCTCGTTCTCTCTCACGCTGCATGTTAGCATGCACAAAACACTGTGCTTCTCATTCTAATTTAAACTTAATAAATGAATAATCAGACTATTTAGACTGTATAAAAGCAGCAACACTGTGTAAATTCATAGAATCACAAAGACAAATTCTCAAGTAATCTAGAATTGATTGAATTGGACAGACCAATTAGCATTCTATATGATTCGATGAGAATACATTGAAGCTGTTAGTAAAACCTAAGAAGAGTCAAATACCGTTAAGGAGGTGGTTCGTTAGAAAGGGAAAAATCAACCCTGAAGGTTAGTTGATTTCAATGAAAGCAAAAACATAGAAGGAAGAAATATTAGTGAAACCTTCACTTATATGTTTCTTTCATGTTCTTTCTTTTATTAAAACCAACTTAACTTCAGAGTGGACTTTCCCTATAATCCCCTCAGTACCGATGGTGAATAGAATGTGCAGTACATGTTGTTATTCAACAGGCTTTTCCTTGCTTGGTACTGAGAGACTTAAACAAGAAGTGCTACATATTGATGCAAAATAAGTACCTGGCAACTTCGTTCCTGAGATATCTGGCAAGCACGCATAATTACTTTAAAGGATCCACGCAATGACATAATTTGCCTTGGATAATCTTTGACAGCAGATATCCTATTCTCTGACATTCACCATTCTATTAATTACTCCATTTCCAGACTTTTCGTCTAAGTACATGCACAGTCACCAGCTACATTCCTAATTAGAGATGAAAATGCTGATGTTAACCTCATGTGTGTGATTATGATGTATACAAGGTCATATGAAGTGATTAATGCTCATCAAATTAATCATGCTCATTAAGACGATGTGTGTTATATCTCAACCCATGTTGAAGTACCTAATCTAAATGTGCCTGGCTCCCAATCCAATCCTGACTACCAATTCTATAATCCCAGGCATAGCATGGATCATCAGTGGGTCTGGCAAACGTAGACTAATTGCTTTCGAATTCTTGAGGGCCCAGGGTGAGTTGTTATCTATACCAACTTTGCAATCAATTGTAAAGTTGCTCTCTATTGCAACTCACCGTATCACAAATCAACACTGTTATTTATTGCAAGTCCAAGTCTATGCATGGTTTTGCAATCAATCACATAGTTATGATCGATTCATACAAGCCCCAATGAATATCTAATTCTAATTGGAGCTATTGCTAACCCCGTATTAAGACACATTAGTGAAAAATTAAATCAAATTGATTCTATCAGTGGTATAGGGATAATATGTACATATATTTCTTGCATTAGTGACTGGGATAAATAATTCTGAGCTAAGCTTTTGCTAGCCACTCTCAATTTATATGATGACATGTTAATTTGGGACTGGTACTCACAAGACTAATTCTCTTCCTCTCCTGATGGTTCCCAGCCCTGAAGAAGTATTTTATAGCAATTAGTCTATGTCTGCCAGACCCGGTGATGCTCCATACTCTGCCTGGGATTACAGAACTTGGACTGACAGGAGCTAAGTGATCATGAGTTGAGATATCGGCCGTTACATGGCAAAAGACTGTATGTGCTAATTCTTACTTTTTCAGGTTTTTACATTTGGGAGGGTTTATTCGAGAGCTCTTTTCATTTATCTAGGTCTCGTAATTCCAGGTATTTTCAATTTCAAGATAGCAAGGGCTATCTACAGTACTTTTTACGAAAATGCCAACTCGTTACATGGTAAAACGATGTATTTTATAGATACGCTCAAAAAATGCCGCAGAAGAGCGCAATGATTTACGGTAAAAGGATGTATCTGTTAGTTACACTGTTCTGCCCTGAATCGAAATGCCGCAGAAGAGCGCAATGATTTACGGTAAAAAGATGTATCTGTTAGTTACACTGTTTTGCCCTGAATCGAAATGCGGCAGAAGAGCGCAATGTTTTACGGTAAAAAGATGTATCTTTGATTACGCTGTTCTGCCCTGAATCGAGTGAGCGCACACAGCTACGTGATAAATGGCAAAACGATGTATCTGCAACATACATTATTTTACAAGAATGGTGAGTTACAAACTTCATTGAATAGTTTACGACAAAAAAGTGTATCTGCTACATACATCTTTCAGCACAAATTGTGTGCCACGAAAGTCAGAGACTAGTTAATGGCAAAAAAGTGTATCTGCGACATACATCTTTTTCCACAAATTGTGCGACACGAAAGTCAAAGACCATAATTATGGCCAAATGGTGTATCTGCAAAACATATCCTTTTCCACATGTCACTTTGTGCGTCCCCTCCCCCCCCCCCCCCCCCCAAACAGAGACTACCTTACAAAAAGTGGTAAAAGATTGTATTGTGTAAAATAGGCCTAAATCATGTAGTTTTAGACAAAGGTGGACAATGCCAATGATTCATTTACCCATGTCGTCAATTTAGGTATTATTTTAGAGACATGACTATCATAGAACATTACAAGGCAAAACCATTTCATAAACAATGTATTTGCAAAATCATTTTGTAAATAATGTATTACAAAATATTTACAAATATGGACAATCACATTTAGACGTAATTAGTATTTGGGATACAGGCCCTACATGGAATTAATTTAGAAACGGAAAAAGTTAGTGAAAGGAATGTTGTATCTCTAACGTTAAATCGATTGGTGAATTAGAAAAGAGAAGACAAGCAAGAAGGAAAAATAAAAGGGGAAGAGGAAAAAATGATCGATGTATTTTAACAATAACAAATATCATAAATGATACAAAATAATAGACGAATGGATGGTGTTATAGGATTGAAAAAGGTGGAACTGCAATGCAAAATGCAGCGGTGATGTTGCGCACATGCAGGACCTACCAACGATTTAGTGTGAGCTAGCGTTAATCTTGTCACTAATATTATTAACGAGTTTACCCGCGTTTAAACGACGCATCAATTGGCGTACGCTAGACTCGACTTATTGTTGAACGCATTTTAACGCTGACATGATGCCACTGTAGCTGCATGCACTGACCGAGGATAAAAATCTCCAGTGTGGGTGGGGGCCCGGGGGCTGAAAAGATGTCTTTGGGAAGTCGTGGAATCATATTGGTCCGGTTAGCTTTAAAGACCAATATAGGACATCAAGGTGAGTAACAAGTCTATTTGTTTTACTTGCACGTTGTATCTCAATGCATATGGTTGAGCTGCAGCACGAGTTGTAATGTTAGCAGGGCCTAGCTAGGCCTAGGCTAGCTATAGCTACCTAGCTCGCGCTCGCCCGATCGGGCGCGGGTTCAACAGCGCATGCATAGTGCTGAATGCGACTGTGCATGTGAGACTAGACCTAGTTCTAGATAGACTAGGCTAATGATCTTATTCTTGTTTAGACCTGGCTAGATTCTGTGTGGACACGTATCACATTAGGCTCAGGCTACTGTATTTACAAAATTTGATTATTTTCCTCTTCTGCCTCATGAGTCCTGTTTCATTTTTCTTCTCTTTTCTGCTGATTTCCCCCCCCCCCTTTTTGGCCTTCTTTTTTCCCTTTATTTGTTTCCTTTTCTTAAAACACAACCTTCATAATGGTAAGTCCATCGGGTTCGGTAAAATACGAGATAAGTGGTCCATGTAGTATATGTATCAACTTTCTATTGAAGGTCAATTCAGATGTGGCTGCCGCTCAAGTGATGTGTCAATGTGAGGAAGGTCTCCTAACATTATTCATGTGAGATCTTGACATCTTCAGTACTTAGGATTAGTAGTAGCAATCAACTTATCTTTTACTACTAATGTTAGAACATGGACATGACAAATAGATTGTGAGGTCTGAAGTTGCAACTCACGATGATCAGATGATGTTAAATTGGTAATATTTTATGGGACATTATTCTTTGCTTAAGTAATCCTTGGAAGAAGTTTAGATGAGACATGTTTTTTTAGCTCTGGGATGTCACAAAAATTGACTCAGTAAAAAGAAATATAAAGAAAGTTGAATGGAAGTTCAAATCAAATAAATCTTACAAATATATTATAGTTTTTACTTTTTGAAGAGTAAACTTTGTCTTCCTTCATTTTCCCTGGCAGTGGCAGTCAATATTGCACTCAGTGAAAATACTGATGAAGCAATAATGGACATGATGGAGCTCTTGAAGTCTGTAGAGGGTACATCGTCAGCAGGTCCTGGACCAGAAGCAAGACTAGACGTAAACAGAGAGGTTGGCCAAAGTGATATGACTGGTACAGCTGTACTTGGGGATGGTGAGTTCATTTAAGACCTATAAAGTTTGACCACTGTTACTGCTCCATTTATTTTGTTAGGTTATTAGGCTTTTATTTTACAAGAGGATATACATAAATTAATAAATAAAAGAGGTGGATAAACTGGCTTAATACATCAGTGTATTTTATTAAAAAGATTGAATTATGATGTCTTTAACGTGACCATGATAATAGTATTTTAAAAGATAAGGCCTATCAAACGATATGTGAATCTGCGGTCGAAAAAAAATTATGAGTTCGAGAGTGAAACAAAAACATGAGGAAGAGGAGGATCAGAGGGGGAGGAAAGGAGAAGTAGAAGAAGGAGAGAAGGAGAGGGGAACAAGAAGGAAAATAAGCTCATGAAGAAAGAAAAAAGAGGGAGGAAGATAAAAGGAGATCAGAGCCGAAGAAGAGGATGAAAAATGGAAGAAGATGCATGAATGAAGAGGTGGAGAAAAAAAGGAGGGAAGCAAAAGGAAGATGGTAAAGAATTAGAAGAAATCAAATAACAGAAGAAGAAAGGAGACGAAGATGAAGAAAAAGAAGAGGAAGAAAAGAAAAAGACAAAAAAGTGGAAGAAGATGATGAAAGAAGAGGTGATGAAAAGAAGCAGGAGAGGGGAAAAAGATGAAGATGAAGTGGTCGGAGAGTCAAAGAATTAACAAGAAGATGAAGAAGAAAATGCATCCAAAAGAAAAGAGGATAGAAGAAGAAGGGAAAACAATAAAAATAATGATAAACAGAAGATTGAAAATAAGAAGAATATAGGAGAGGAGGGGAGAAGGGGGAGGTAAAAAAGAACAACTGTGTTTAAATAAGAGAGAGGGGGGGGGGAGATGATAAAGAGTGATAGAGAGAGGAACAGAGAAAGATGAACAAATTATCATGGTCTATATACGTTACAGACATCATTATTCAATCTTTTTAATAAAATGTCTGAGTGCATAGACTGTTCTCATCGCATGTTTTGCAGTCTGCGGTTAACTGGTAGGGGGATGTAATGCTCCCAAGTGTCTAACGTTTACTTAAAAATCAGCTGCTATCTGCTGAAATTCTCTCCTCTTGTACCATGATCTCGAATGCGTCAATGTTTTAACGAAGGGTGTTCGTCATGACATTCGATCACAATAAATGTCAACGTAAACAAATTGCAGACCAAGACACTGACCCTTTAAAAATTAAAGTATAAGACTCAAGGGGTAGACCCCCTCCCCCACCCCATTTATGTTCGTAAAAATAAAACCGGGACAAAATGTTACCAACCAACAAAGGCATATATCATCTATCCATATAACACTGCTAATTCCACCTTTTTTTTTTTGAAACAGTGGGGTTGCGTGTCCAGCCACTTAACACAAATAAAGGTGCAATATTTACCATCTTATTTTGCAAAAAGTATTTATCAAGTATTTTATCATAAAATATTCTGTGTGATCTTGTTGAAATAAATTATATTCAAAATGCTCTGTCAGGATACCCAACCTGTCCGGACACCCAATGACTGGGTATACTAGATATCAAAAGTGATTTCCTTTGTCAGTCGCTTTGTAGGATGATATCATAGTATTTTTTTTAGATTTAATTATCTAATGGCTGAGTTATGTACCATTTGGTACTTGTTGTAAAAATGTTTTCATGGGAATGCCCCTGTGCTTATCTGAGGAATGTCATTAAGAAATATGTACCCAGTACAAATCATTCACAATTTTCTCTACATTTAAAGCAGTTATTGTTTGTTACTATTTTCTTCTCCTACTGCAGAAAAACGATCTTCTCCTACTGCAGGAAAACGATGCCGAACAGAAAAGGAAAGAAGTGGCACAAATCGAAAAAGACATCCTTTGCTTCCACCATGCCAGTGTAACAAGAGGTGTGCACAGCAATTCACATTTGCAGAACGAGAGAGTGTTCATGATTTGTTCTGGAACTTGAGTTTTGATCGTCGTAGAGACTTTATTGTCAGAAATGTGAGCAAAGTACCAAAAAAAAAAGAGTTTCAGATACACAAAAAGAGTCCCGTCGTTCAAACACACTAGTTTGGAAGTTTGGTAACAAGACAGTTTGCAAGTCTTTTTTTCTGCGCACACTTGGATATACATGTGACAGTGTTGTAGTTGCAGCTTTAAAGAATGGTAGTGTAGTTGGGGGTGGTGATTCAGAAGTTATTGTTGGGGCACAAGGGGATGGAAGAGGTAATCACGAGCCTACAAATAAGTTCCCAGAGGATTTCTGCCAACAAGTAAAGGATGACATAGAGTCAGACAGACCACAGATATCACATTACAAAAGAGAACATGCGCTCAACAGACGCTATCTGCCTTCAGATCTGTCAGTTCGGGAAATGCACAGACAATTTTTTGACAAGAGAAAACAAGAAAATGCAACGGTTTGTTCATATGTCTGATTTTTCTATATTCATTCAAACTTTTCTGGATGGACATGTCCTTAAATGAATAATGTACTTTGATGTTTGTATTACATCTAAAATCACGATAGTGCGTAAACTGTACACACTATCCCTAATTATTTTGTCAGTTTTAGAATTAAACTGCCAAAGGGCAAGTGTGGATAACATCTTTCTTTAAAGAAATTTCATCATCAGTCAGGTTACCCTTTTTACTGAAAAAATTTCCGTTTTTGTCTCGCCTGCATAGCAGAGTGAGACTATTCTTATTATATCATCTTCAAATTTGCCATGATGGTCCGTCATGATAAGGCAAAGAAGTCTATTGATGTTGGTGTTGCTGCCCCCAGTGTTCCGTATTTTATAGGGTCAAAGGTCATACGTACAGGCTGCAGTTCTTGTCGGATCATCTTCAAATTTGCCATGAAGGTCCATCATGATATGGCGAAGAAACCAATCAAAATTGGTGGTGCTGCCAGAAGTGTTCTAGATTGTATAGGGTCAAAGGTCATATTGTAAATGTTACGTAAATATACATGTAGGCTTGCTCATAAGGGTAACCAAGTATCGCTGATCATCCTGCATGACTTTCCGGTTCACATGATCAAGATCAAAGGTAATTTAGGGTCATAAAACTTTGTACATGGTGAAGGTTTTTTCGAATGTCATAACTTGGGGAGTATATAAACCTTGTTCATAAAACTTGGACAAAAGGTCAAAACAAGGTATTCAGTATCCATGAAACTGACACAGAATGCTACCCTTTACTAATTGCGAGATGCAGGCGAGACCGCCAGTGGCGTTACACTTGTTAAATGTCATATACCCTTTTTTCTCAAAATTGATACACTGATACATGTATTAGGTAACAGGTCTTAAAATAAGGATTAGTATTGTTATCATCATGGTTATCATTATTTGTCATCCTCATTTTGTAAAATTAGCTAAAAATGAATGTCTTGTCAATCGCAAGAAGATGTCCACTTAATTGAGTTCAAACAATGATGTTTAGGTATCAATGTAATAGTCCAGCTTTTATTACACATTGATTTTTGAAATGTAACAATATTTTGCATTCTGCCTGTTACTAACGAGGAAACCAATGCCAGTTATGCAATGACGATTATATGACATAACAAGGAGGATTTCATGAGTACTGGTTTCTAAAGCCTTTGACAGAATGGTAAATATTCCTATTTGCAGCAGCATGAACAATTTTGTTGCAAAGTTTTTATAGTACCATAGAGACGGCTTTTAGAGCCCAAATTTAGTGTAAAGAATGTTTTCTCAAGAAACGCATGTAATGTTCTCACTTGTACACTTATTTCATGTATATGTTCTAAATTTGACATGAATTGGATATACCATCTCCATTGCTTGAAACAATTAATTTCCTCAACTTACTCAATTTTTTAAATTGAAAAATTTGCCTTATTTGTATTGAAGTTTATTGAAATAAATTATGATAATTCATTCAATAATTTGAATGTATGTAAAAAAAAACATACCATAAATATGATATTTGGAATCATATTCTTGAGCTGGTTGAATTCATATTCTAATCTATGTCCGAGAAATCACTGTTTTAAATGTTTTTCGTGAGATATAAAGTTGCATGTATTCATACTTTCATGTGTTATGAAATTCAACAATTGTTTGCATTGATGACTATTTGCAATGCTTATAAAATAAATGGAACTACAGCATTTTAAAGATTCTGTTTTAATGTTTTTTAATTTGTACCAAGATTATGAGATATGGCGTGAGCAATATAATACTGTTGTTTGAAAATAGACAATGTATGTTACAAATTATGTAAAATTGTCAACCAAAGAGAAGAAAGAAGGCAGTATAATCGGAAATGCATTTTGCAACATATCATCTGGGATTCTATTAGACCAATCAAAATGTTACAAATCAATCAAAGAATCTTACATAAAAAGGGGACCAAGAAAAAAAAAGGTGATATCTTCCCGCATAAAAGTTGTGTATGAACGTCATTTTTCAACTTAAATATTTGCTGTGACTCTCGAAAATTGGGGCGCACTTGTGTAGTAACATCAAAGTGCATAAGCAATATTGACTATGAATTTCAAAAGGGGGGCACAGGCCATAATTCAAACGAATGTGTCTGCAGATACACCCTTTTACCGTGATTTGCCCATGAAAACTAATATATGTATCTGTAGATACATCATTTTACTGTGATTTGACAATGATCACCAAATGTATTTGCAGACACATCATTTTGCCGTGAATCGACCGTAGAAAACCAATTTATGTATCTGCAGATACATCATTTTGTCATGAATCGGCCATAGAAACCAATCTTTGTATCTGCAGATACATCATTTAGCCAAGTTATCGAACTGTCCAGATTAGTCCTCCGTTAACGGCAAAACAATGTATCTGCAGATACATCATTTTGCCATGAATCGATCATTGAAACCAATCGATGTATCTGCAGATACATCATTTAGCCAAATTATCGAACTGTCCAGATAAGTCCTCCGTTAACGGCAAAACACTGTATCTGCAGATACATCATTTTGCCATGAATCGATCATAGAAACCAATCGATGTATCGGCAGATACATCGTTTTGCCGTTAACGGAGGACTAATCTGGACAATTCGATTATTTGGCTAAATGATGTATCTACATAAAACAGTTATTTTCATGAAATAAACAAGTTAAATGACACTAAAATTATTAAGGAAGATAGTGTACATGGTATTCTAATAATTCTAAATAGTTTCAACAATTAGATTTTTCATCCCTTTTCTGTTGAAGAAATACAAAATCTGAAACTTCAAAGCTGTTTTTCTCCGAATGCGCATTTTGCAGATACAGTGTTTTGCCATGTAACGGCCGTGATAGGTACATACACAAAACCTGATGCAATATCCCTGCAGGTACAGACGCAAGTGGAACCCGGGTGCATTTCGTATGAAATATAAAATACGTCCTAGATGACAGGACTTTGACACGTGATATTGTGTCTGGTTGTGTAGGCATTATTACTCGATTGATTGGGGAAGTGAATTGATGAGAGAAAGAAGTCGGGAGGAAATGATCGAACGGGTCATCCATCTCCCTCATGATCGTAGCGCTGAATCTCCAATTACGATGTTTGACTTGTCATTGCCTGTGGAACTGGTTGTTTGTTTGCCTGTCCTCATCACTCAACTCGTACGAAATTCGATGACTTCTGTTGAAGAACGGAAGGATAATTCCGCCCTACCTTGACAAACATGCCAAAAGGAAACAAGTAACAAAAGAGACCTTTCTTGTAAATGAGCAAAATGCATCTGTCACTTGCATTGACATCTATCTGCTCAGTGCAACACCGCGCCATTTTTCATTGAATATCTCGCAGCAAGATGATAATTTCTCCTCCAGGGCCCCGTTGCATAAAACTTACCATTAATGGTAACTCTATCATCGGTGGTAACTACCATGGTAACATTGCTCAACAGCCAATCAAACTCAAGGTTTCCATTGAAGTTGCCATTGATAGCAAAGATACTATTAATGGTAAGTTGTATGCAACAGGGCCCAGATTGTCTGTATGTAGGGAATGCCGGGTACAGCATCTACGAATAACCCGCATTTCAATGTTTTGTCTCCTTTATGTACCTTTTGTTAAAGATGGGAAGATTTGTTGCCATCATCTTCTTCGATGTTTGGTATTAATTTGTTTTCATTGTTTTCTTTGTTGTTAAGCCTACGTCTTGTTGACCTCGTACATCCATGATAGGCGTATTACAGTATTGAAAATTCATAACAAGCTAGGAAGAAAGTGTGTCTTCAAGAGGGCTCCGCGTTAGAGCTAGCAGTTCAGAACTTTTTTGAAAAATGGGGTCAGATATTTGGAGTCCCTTGGTCAAGATTGTGGGTGTGAGTTACCGTGGTAACGAAAATTGTTTTGTGTCGTTGGTTCCGAAACAATATGACCGCGCTGACGAAATTGCTAATATTTTAAGTATCCAATCTAAACCTCCTCACACGCTAAATTGATGTTCGATGTACTAAGGACTTCAAACATGTGATCGTGGCTAATGGGCGAATATTTTGGAGTGAAAGGCAATCAAGCCTATGGACGCAAACGCCATTGAGCATAATTATAACGTCCGGTATGTACCACGTGGTTAGGGGGATTATGCAGAGTTCCGTCTGATGCAATACCGGGTGTAAGTACATCATAGAGCCATTTGCGTCGTTTGGTTTAGTGGCTGATATTAGTGTGCTTTCGTTTTCGACGACGGTGCACTGTGCGACGGTAAAAACCAGAATGGACCCATCTGCGCATGCTTAAAGACAGCGCCCGTCCCTTTTTCAGATCACCACAAAACTATCGAAACATTGGCAAAACATATAGAGAAGTGTAAGAAAGCTGTATATTCATAATTTAAAACTGATACGTAGTGTAAAATTCAAATAATGCACGTAAACAACGTCTGATTAATAGTCTTTACCTCAGGCTCTTAGCAGTTTGTGTTGAAATATCTGCTTTATTGATTAATCTGTTTATTGAATTATAAAACGCATTATGAAAAAAATTGTTCTATAGAAGGAATCACCTCCAAAGTTTGGTACGTACTCATAAAATTAGGATTTCACACACGCATAATA
This sequence comes from Arbacia lixula, assembly GCA_963669155.1. Lineage (NCBI taxonomy): Eukaryota > Metazoa > Echinodermata > Echinoidea > Arbacioida > Arbaciidae > Arbacia > Arbacia lixula. The sequence continues at coordinate 5,320,958 of OZ022580.1, forward strand.
ACCACATAGATACTGTAACGAAAACTAATACTTTTTTCGTAGTACGAAAAAAGTCGGTTTGAAATTTAACCGCTGAATTTTTTACACATACAGAAAGCTTCAACATGCTATATTCTTAGAAATGGTCTTGAATCACACTTTCTTCAATTTACGATCGTGATAGATGATTTCAAATTTTAAACTTGCAAAAGGGACGGACAATCTTTAAATCACCTGCTTCGTCTGTCGTCCAAAGCAGAGCGACGGTTTTCGGGCTGTTTTTCCGTTGCCCCCAAAATGACAACGCATCAATCCTGTTTGCTGTACGAATGAATTCTCACACAAAGTTTGCCGCACAAAGATTTCTGACTACGACTGAGATATGCATTCCGTAATTTTCTTTTTAAATATATTATGATGATTTTACAAAGTCAGGCAAGACATACCGGTATGTCATGTTGGATGAAATCAGATTAATTGTGGGGTTTTTTTTATGTTTACATGTGGCGTGTGTCATTCCGCCCCATGTTTACCGTGCTATTCTGCGGGTTTGGCCGGCCTAGGCCTTCTTCGGCTACCGGTACGCCATGCCCATGCTCCGGCTGACCAGTTCGTTGTTGCCGTCCTGAAAAACGAAACGAGAAATCCGCAGGACGAACACTTCGTACCCCCGACGATACGGAAGTAGTTTTGTTACCGTCGCACAGTGCACCGTCGCGTCGTCAAAAACGAAAGTACACTATATGACAGCGGTACAGCGGCATTGAATGCTTGGGGAGGGGACTGATACATAGTCTGAGTCCCATGACTAGAGCGGAGCGACTGGGGGAGGGGGCGGGGGCGGGGGCAGTAGGTGTTCTTCTGTAGGGGCCGGCCTCACAGCAACACACAGAAACTGGGCGGGATCCTAAAATTATGGACCCCACCCCCCCCCAAAAAAAAAAAAAAAAAAAAATCCATCACTACCCCCCGCCCCCCTCACCCTGCTCAGCGGTTACCTTCTTGAGGAAAAACATGTCTCCCCCACCTTGGGGGGGGGGGGGGAGCGATATCCGCCCTTGTGCTTGTCCATGGGATAGGATGATGTGAAAAAGAAAAAAAAAGAAAAAAGAGGAGAATATCTTATTTTCAAGGAAGAAGCTGACTTTATAGATAAAGTTGTTTCATTCAAAGCAAGGGAATCTCTATACAATACAAGCTCAAGGTTCCCTCATATTTCACTGTAAACAAGGTAAACACTGTCTCTTCTCATCTTAAGCTCATACAAAGAATGAATGTACCTTGTATTGAATTTTCTTTGTATTCTGTGTAATCTGTGCATTGTACTGTCCTGTAATATCATTTTTGTTTGTAATCTGTGAAATATGAGATAAAACTAAACTGAACTGAAACGACATACAAGGGGAAGGGGGGGGGGGAGTTTCTAACTTTGTATTCTCTCATTGAAACAATGTGGAGAACGGTATGACAGGGGAAGAATAGTTCCATATTTTCTCAGACAGTATCGGCATATGACACTCGAGAATTTATGTTGCACATCTTTAGCATAACAATTTATTCAAGTTTGGACTTTAAAAGCTCTTTTGGAATAAAGTGAAGGGGAAACCACGGCAATATAAAATGCAAACGTGATACAGGACCATAGGTATTTAGTACAGCACGTTCAATTCCTGCTTAAAGTGGTTTGATGAAAAAAAAAAACAGATCGACGTATTAATGTTGCCTCATATATAGACCGTGACAATTTATTCAAGTTTGGCCTTTAAAAGCTCTTTTGGAATAAAGTGAAGAGGAAACCACGGCAAAATAGAATGAAAACGTGATACAGGACCATAGGTATTTAGTACAGCACGTTCAATTCCTGCTTAAAGTGGTTTGATGAAAAAAAACAGATCGACGTATTAATGTTGCCTCATACCGTGACAATTTATTCAAGTTTGGCCTTTAAAAGCTCTTTTGGAATAAAGAATGAAAACGTGATGCAGATCGACGTATTAATGTTGCTTCATAGACCGTGACAGGTTACACCTTGTCTGTACCGAGATTATAACAAACATGACAAAGACGATTATAGATTTACGTCATGTGTGACGTACATACTGCATTTCATGACTTGAAAATTGTTGTTCATCGAGGTACACATCAAAGACATCCAAATATGAACGAAACTCAAAATTAAAATATTTGACGAATTTGGCCACCTGGAACGGTTCGTGAAAACAGTGACGAAATGTCTCCAAATACTATATGGCATAAAATAGAAGAAGATAATTACGCAGGAAGACTCGAAAACAGTCGCTTTTCCCGACTTTGCGAAAAATGTTCGGTTTTCGTAAAGAGATACTTTTCTTACCTTTCTCTTTTGTCTTTGAAATATATTATATTAATGTGTAAATTTCAGAACGATATTCCCGCATTTGATCCCTTATTAAAACCCCATTTGTAAAATAAGAAAGATATGGAATTCAGAATTTCCCAAAAGAAAGATAAATTTGCTGGCCATTTTCTTAAATGGAGATTTCAAAAACGATACCATTTCCCCCCTCTTTGTTTATTTTGATTTTGTTGTGTTGCACCTTTATACTATGTAATTAATTTGTTTGTTGTTAATTAATTTTATTGTTATTGATTAGTATTTTTTTTATTCTTTTGTTACCATGCTTCTTATGCTTCATAAATACTTTATATGTTTTTTTTTCCAAGAGAAGCTGCATTACCATGACTTGAATATCAAAAGGAGATGATGAAGACCAACAAACAGTTCCATAAGCCAATCGCTGTTTCACAAATTCAGCGCTGTAATGAGACCTCAACCTTAATTATCCCAGTGCAGAATATGCCACTTAATGTATTAATGAAATCCACGCGACCAGAAGCAATATCGCTTGTCAGAGCCATGTCATCGAGGAAGAATGTTGTATCTAACACTTGTAACGCGGTTCCACTCGCGTCTGTACCTGTAGGGATATTGCATCAGGCATTGTGTATACATGTACCCACTAGCTACTAGTACTTTCCCCACACGGCAGCGCTCACTGGTCGCCAAACCTCGCGGAGCGGTCGGGACAGACCACATTGCGCAGAGCTCAATCCGCGGCTTGTTCACGTAGCTGGGATCACTCCGGGCTGCTCGGGAAGAAAGTAACTATTCATAAACTTGTCGCTATTCTTTTTCAGTAGGCCCATGTTTCTTTTCTGTGTGTTTTATGTAGTGGTGGATTTGGTATTGGCTATGCTCATAACTAGAAGATCTTTGATTAAATGTTCATGATGCGTTGACAAGAGCAATGATTATGTCAAAGTTAAAAAGTATATTGTATGATGCAGAGAGAGAAAGAAATATAAAGACAAAAGCACATATATGTGTATATGTGTGTGTTTGTGTGTGTGTGTTTGCCTGTGTGTGTGTATGTTTGTGTGTGTGAGTGTGTGTGTGTGTGTGTGTGTGTGTATGTGTGTGTGTGTATGTTTGCGTGGATGGTAATGGGAGGGCATGGAGGCAGGGCAGTTTGACAGAAAGTTATTTATATTGTTATCTACTTTTGATGTGAAACAATCGCGTGGATGTCAATGAATGTATTTCACTCGTGTTGGCATAAAATCTCTCTTAACTCTTCATGTGCTACATGCGACTTTTTACACAAAGTTATACACACAAATCCTACAGAACAGCAGTTTGTTTGTCATTGAAAGGGTTAAGGTCACGTGGGTGGGTGACAAATTCCTTGGCGCCAGTGAGGGTTTCCTTGCCTTATAATATTAACTCTCCTGTGTGTCACATAAACTACTTCTCTCTGGGGATTCTGTATATAATGTTGTGCAAAAATGCGTCAATGTCGGATAAAGGGTTAAAGAAATAGGTAAATACATTGAGTGAGTAGGAGTGAGTGAGAGGGAAGTGGGTTGGTGTATACCAAGTTGGATATATACACTTTGCAATCTAACATATAAAGTTTCGTTGTCAATACTTAAAGGGCATATACTGTAGTAGGAAGACAAAAAAAAAATGCCTTTAAAGGGTGATCGTGAGCAATCTTCTTGCCAATGGCCTGAAATTCATGTATTGCCTATTTTAGAAACTTGCTGAAAGTTATGTGCCCTCAAATGATCTACATTTGAAGTAGTTAGTGAATAAACCCCCAAAACTGACATTGTTCGGCCCGAACATTTAGCATTTGCGACTTAATCTCTTTTTACTCCAAATGTGGATCATTTGAGGGGAAACAACTTTCAGCAAGTTTCTCAAAGGACAATAAATCAATTTAAGACCATTGGCAAGAAGATTGCTCGTGATCACCCTTTGAAGGCCTTTTTGTCTTCCCAGTTAAGCAAAGTAACTTATTAAGATAAAGATCATCTCCGACTCAAGAAGTTCGATTAGATAAGTCTTAAGTAGCATAATCGTCACGCACCTTTCGCGTACCTTTGCCAGGCAATTAATCATTGAATACGTCTCGGGGCAGGATATTGCTCTTAGATCTTTATGCACAAATAACTGGTTATAGAAACATATATCATAAGTTTCTATATTGATCTGATGGGAAGGTTTGTGTATCCACATTGTTCTCCCTAGACGTCTTAGCTTCTTACTGACATGGATCCACCTACTACATCCGTCACCTCCTTGGGCTATGCTGGACCAAGACTTTGGGAATACCTACAGATCGCCGTCTTCGCGATTCTCGGGATCCTAGTGCTCATCTTCAACTTCTTCGTCTTCGCTGTGCTGAAACGCGGGAGGGGTATGTTTGATGACGTAACGGTGATCATGTTCCGCAGTCTGGCCACTACGGACATCGCTACTGGTCTGAGCGTTGCGATCTTGGAGGGTGTTGCCTGCCACCTCAAAGGTCTACCAACCAGGAACATACTCTGTGCTTGCATGCCTGCTGTGAGCTCTTTGATGATACTAAGTTCTATGATCCACGTCTGTCTAATGAACCTTCAGCGCTACGTTGCGATCAGCTATCCATTCACATACATGCGACTCGCTACTACTAGGCGAGTGTACGTCCTCCTGAGCGTAATTAAATTCTGTTTAGTTCTCGGAACACTGCCGATCTTACCGCTGCCAGGGTTCCCAGCGGCGGAACTTCTTCAAGACATATGCGAGACGGATTCGTTTGCCACCATACATTCCAGCAGCATGAGCGTGATTTTGAGGGTCTTCATGATAGCCTTCTGCGCCATCTGTTTTATTCTGGTCGCAATGATAACTCTCATCAACGCTCGCCTTCTCGTTCTTGCCTACCGAATGCACACAAAACATAACGCCCATCATGTACCTCACTCCCACTCCACCAAAGGCATTGCTAAGGAGGACGCTCTGAAAGAAAGAAAGGGGCGGTCTTTTACCAAGGGACTTAAAACCATCTTCATTATAACATTTCTCTTCTACGTTTCCACCTTTCCAATCCTATTGTTGATTTATGTGGTACTCGCTCAACCAGTCTGGGCTGAAACTACGTATAAAGCCCTTTTCTTTCTCGGACTTGTTGTAATAGTTGGTAGCAGCTGGTGGAACGTGCCCGTCTACATGGTAACCAGCGCGTCCTTTCGACAGCGAGCTCTGCTTCTCCTCAGGAGGAACGCGTGCGGGAGAAAGAACATTCCAGAGTCGACGACCAGGGTCGACCAGAAGTCGTAAGAGAATGCATGTGACGCACCTGCATTGTTCTCGAGCGAAACACCCCCGCCCCCCTCCCCCCCCCCACCCACCCTTCCCCTCTCCTCTCTCTCCACTCCCCTCATATATAGACACGTTCATCATGTCCTGAACGTTGAGCTCTAAAACCAGTAGACGGTATGAATTGCCTGTAAGCGAAATGAGCGATCAAATACAAAACTTGAGTTAAACAAATACGATTTGTTTCCCTACAGATTTGTCGACAAAACGTCCCTTGTTCTGACAAACTCCCTTTAAAACAATTATCATTGAAGGTGTGTGTGTGTGTGTATGTGTGTTTGTGTGTAAGAGGTGGGCTCTTGCTTCTCTTACCCCCCCCCCCCCCTCCTTCATCCCCTTCTCTTCGACCTTCTCCTGAACTTCCGGTCACACGATGCTTTGAATAGTTTGAGCATTACCTGTTATAGGTTTACGTAACCATGGTAGCGGCACCTAATTTAACTTTTTACGATTGTTGTGGGCCTGTGTAAATGTGTGTTGTCATTTTCTTTGTATTCACAGTTCATATCTTCATTATTTTCCCTCAGTTACATCATGTCTACAATCCTCCCTACATGTATACAATAATGTATATAATATGATAATGCTAAAGGTGTGTGTCCGTATGTCTATTTTAAATCATTTTTCTCCATGTTTTTCCTCTCAATTACGATACAATTTTTCCAACCATGGTAAAAGTGCCCACAGATTGTCCTTGTTATAGGTGTTTTTGACTAAATTGTCGCACAATTGAAACTGTTTTGATCAGCAATTAGTAATTCCTATTTTTGTAAGGCCGATGTTTTCTTCACAGCGTCGCATACGTGCGTTTCGTCTGTATACTCTCAATTTAGTCCTCCATGGGCCCTGGGTGAAACTAGCTGGCCAGCGCTACATAAAATTCCCAGAAAGAGAATTTGTCAAAATTAATGATGATCGTACGGCCAAATCGGATGAATATAAATGATTACGTACATGCACTTGCTGCGCATGGTGTTGTATACATGTAACGGGTATACCTGATATAAAGGTATAATTCCTTTCTCACCATGCCTGTTGGACTTCGTTCTATATATGTTATGTACTGTGTTCATTTTTTTCATAGCCCTGATAGTGATCTGGGGCCATATCCATGAAACCCTACTAGCCTAGTAAGTTACTAAAGATGCATGTAGTAAGAATGCACTTTAGCAACTAATAGGCTTCGAAGGTTTAAAGAATACGGCCCCTGGTGTCGTTTTGTTTTTATGGCAAATTTGTAGCCAGGAAGACGTTCACTTAGGTGAATCCGAAACAAACTTGAGCTTAAAATGGTGATACTTCTTTCTTCAACCATTGTCAACTTGCTACATTAATCTGTTAAATAGTTCGCTTTCTTGTGTAAATAATGTTGATTTGTTTAAAACGATTATCATTTTTCTTTTCTATGAAAAGTATATGGAAAATATTTAATTCAAATTGATTACAAACATTTTCGCAAGTTACCAAGATACATGTGTATTCATTTCCAATTTAGTAAACTCGTAATAGCTGAAAGTAAAATAGTCACATTTGTGATAAATAAGAAACATGGTGTAAATACATGTTTATATTTATTCAACTACTTCACTATTACTGACTACACCACAGAGACGGTCATGCATCAACATGCTCTGTATCTATGCTAAATAACAAAATGTTATTGTAAACGATACTATGTGTAAAATGAATATTATTGATAATAAATTGAGTTTGATTTGATTCAATCGAAAATCATACAATTTCATACGTTTCTTTTTGTGGTCCCAAGTTGTATTTTGAGGAGGTTTTGGACGGGTCGTTCGAAACCTAGGCTAAATACCGGAGACCGCTGTGCTCTATGGTCCACACCGGTCCGTTCCACGTTGATGCGTTCAATGGGAGAAATGCCTGTATCGCGCGCTAACAGGGATAATACAAATTATGAATGCAGACTATGGTCGGTAAAAAAGGTTGTTTTTTTTTTCATTTTCCTGAAAATGTTCGTGAAGCTCTGACTGAAATACACCTTATCGTTAGGGAATACTGCTAATTCATGCCGAGTTTCGTGACTTTTTTAAATGTGACACATTGTCCTTAAGGCTTAATCATGTTTCTGTTGTTTTAATACTGAAACCAACTTATCTTCAGGGTGAACTACTCCTTTAATTATCTGACACACACATTTTCAGATGTAAATTTGTCCCAAAGTGAAAATTCATTAAAGGGTTACTAAATTAGAAAAATAAGTTCCGACTAATCTATGTAAAATTATCCGCTAAAAACGAATTTCACATTTGTTTTCCTCAATAAAGTCTCATGTTGACGAAAATTTGAAAAAAAAAAACCGCACGCCTCCAGTGACTTATGCGAAGTCAAAATGTCATAGATTGCACGGACGTCAACAATAGACAATTTCCGTAATGTATTCACAACTTTCCCCCTAACCGCGTAGTATAACGCGTTATTGCATTCACCTGTATCTTGTCTTTCAGATTCAATGGATGGCATGAACTTTGAATCTATTAGTTGTTGCTACTCGGTCAAATCTTGGACAAGCTTTGGGGTTCCCATTGGTAACGTATTGTTTGAACTGCGTGAATAAACTATTTTATTCACGCCGTTGGCATTTATGGCATTTTGACTTCTCCTACGTCACTGGAGGCGTGCGTGTTTTTTTTTTTCTTCAAATTTTCGTCAAAATGAGACTTTATTGCGGCAAACGAATGTGAAATTCGTTTTTAGTGGATAATTCTACATAGATAAGTGGGAACTTATCTTTTTTGATTTAGTAACCCTTTAAATGCAATAGTAAATGTGAAATAGCCAGACTTCAGTGTCATGAATATGTCCTTCATAACATAACCCAAATTGCCAATGATCGAAGTGGTGGAAAGCATAGAAAAGAGTATTTAAGTCTTAGTGACTAATATCATTAATACACATTCAAATCGATCTTAATTTCACTCATACTCTGGTGAACACGTTCATATACAATTACCAACATTTTGGTTTTCTTTTGTAAATTGCTCTTTCAGTACCAAACAGTCACAGTCTCATGTCAATCACAACATCTATGTGCTTGAGATGAGAGAATACATGATGTAACTTGCAAGTTATGGTGAGATAGGGCACATTCACGCTAGCTGACGGAGTTTTACTCTAGAACACGTAAACACAAGTCACGACACGTTAGTTATTGAATCTCTGCGTCGCAGTTGAACGATTCTTGAACGAAACTTGACAATTTTATGGAATATTTGCTTATAATCGCCTTTTGTCAACACGATCTCGGTACAGAAAGGGTGGCGCCCGGTTAAGCTCTATTAATCACGATGAATGTCTGTTGTTGTCCATTCTCCCGCTGTGCGCACGATTTGTATGTTCTAATGAAGGATACATTTTTGCGCATTCATCTTATAATGCTTATTATCTACCTTTGATCCTTTGATCAAATTTACATTGAAATCCTTTTGAAAGCTTTCATAAGTGGTTACCATGGCAGCATATTTTGTTCTCTATTTGAAAGGTGTTTGTGTAGACGGCATGCATGTCGCGCACGAACTATACACGCAAGAAATGTTAGTGAAGTGGTTATGTGTGTACTCATTGTCGGTGTATTTCTATCACGCTTATGTATTTGGGGGCTTGTGGCTATAGTCAGTGCAGGGAGGTGTTACGAAGGAGTAGAAACTCGAGCATAATATATTCAAACATCTGTATGGGTTCTAAAGCGTGCTCATGAATGCCAAAAGCATTCCATAATCATGACAATGCTTTGATGTTCCATGTGCCGTGCCGACATTTAGCTGATGTCAACTTGAAAAGAAATTTCTTTAATTTCCCATTTGTCTGTAGACGTTTTGTTTTTGACAAATTTGTTTGCAAACTTTAAGGAAGTTAACGGCAGATAATGACAGATCCTTTACTCTGCTTTTGTTTCGAAAAGTATTGAGGAATCATTAAAAATCGGACATATAAGCTATTTTTATTACTTACAAAATTGGCCAATTTCTTCACTTTCCGACAATTTGTGCATCTGGGGGATTCAACCACTCTCAAAATGATATATTAAGCTGTGTATTATCATTAACGGCGTTTGTGTGTGTTTGCGTGAAACAGAGATATTTCACTTGAAAAACTTGTTTATTTGTGTTTGCTGATACCTGTTATGCTCATGGAAGTATTAACAGAACGGGACAAGCGAAATGAGACTGTAAATTTCTTTTGTCCTCTCCGAGAAGCCGTTGCCACACAATCATATTCATAATTGTTCAAACACCTGAACACCACCTGTTGAGAACACATAACTTTTCAGCGGCTTGGCACATGGGTTCAAAGGAAGAAAGTTGCTTCATATCCTTCCATAACACATCCCTGGTCAGTGTTAAAGGGATACCGGTTAACATACATTGTTTGCAAGTATCGTAATTTCTCGAAGCCACATTTAAATATGTTTTTTCCCTTCATCATTTTGAGTGCCAGGTCAATACAGTATAGTTGATCCACCACGAAATTAATGATGGATAATGTTCCCAACGACTTTAACTTCATTCCTTGCGGCGGTCGTACCATATGTATTTTTCTTCACGAAACAGATATAAGAATATTGTCTTACAATAAATCATTTTACAAAGCCATCCCCTCAGCTCCACAGCCCCTTGCCGGATTTGAAATTTTTTAAATGTTTTTAAATATATTGTAAGGCATCATTGTTTATCATAAACCTAATGCCTGTTTTTATTAAAGGGCATAATACTATACTTGGAAGACAAAAAAGCCTTCAAAAGGTGATCGTGAGCAATCTTCTTGCCAATGGTCTTGAATTCATGTATTGTCTATTTTAGAAACTTTTTGAAAGTTATTTGCCCTCGAATGAACCACATTTGCAGTAATTAGTGATGAAATCACAAATCCTCAAATTGTTTGGGCCGAACATTTTGAGGATTCATGATTTAATTTTTAATTACTCCAAATGTGGATCATTTGAGGGCAAATAACTTTCAAAAAGTTTCTAAAATGGACAATACATGAAGTTAAGACCATTGGCAAGAAGATTGCTCACGATCACCTTTTGAAGGCTTTTTTTTATCTTCCCAGTACAGTATATGCCCTTTAAATCTCTATCACTAAATAAAAAAAAATGTACTGTAAAGGTTTGTTTCGAAATCAATTTCGTCAAACGTTGATCATCTGGTGTGAGACTACAATGCTGTGGCTCTCTTTTGAATAATTCATCTTACTTTAAATGGAAACGCAAGTGTTCTAGGTGTTCTCTGAGGGTATAAGAAAGTGTCACTTTACATGTAAAGGCTTTATTTACAAAATAACTTTGGCCTCCACAGCAACATATTTTTGAATGAGGATATGAGAGGTACTTAACCAACATGGTGTGCATGTATTCGGCTCCAGTTCAATGAGTGGTTAAGCTTGAAAGCCCATTAATTACATGCATTATGTGCTTGGTTTTGCTCATTTTTTTTTAACAATCTGTTTCTTACACAGCTGCTTTTCTTCTTGTTTTGGTAACCACCTCTAGGTTGGACTTCTCCTCTTAAAGGGGGGGGGGGGGCGAACTGCGTGTGGTCTCTCATTTAATGTGTTATAAATACGTAGTCTTAAAATAAACATTTTCAGATGACTATACTAATAATGCAGAGAAATTAACCTATAATTGTATTTGTATGGAAAAACTGAGATGTTTCGAGAGGAAAAGTAACTTTTTTTTTTATTAAGTAACATGATTATTGCGATATAAATGTACACGTATTTAGCAGTCAATTAGCATTTTATCATTCAAGTGGGTCTGTGTTACTCGATTACATTAGCATTATGGGTGAGGAAACTGTCCAGGTATGAGTACTTTAGGACTCGAGATGGCGCTATTAGTTCGTATCTGCTCGAGTCTCTATGCAGGTACTCTAGTATCTGGCTCAAATGCTCAACATACCATTCGTAATTTTGTCGTGTCGGTAATTTTGTAGTGTCACACTTCTCCTATGCAAACTAAGTTTATAGCAAATGCGCTGCGCTGATCAATTACAGTGGTTTGGGGGTCCCTTTAGAATAATTTGGGAAAACCACTTTCCACCACCGCACTTTTTGGCAATTTTGGAAAAATTATAGCGAAGACTTTTCTGAATAATAATGGCTATTTCACATTTTCTGTTGCAAAGAGTGGGAGGTTGGCCCCTTTTTACACTAGATTGACAGCACTTATCATAAACGAATAACTCCGTGAAAATGCATCAACACTGTACATGTATTTCCTCACATCATTTTTTTTTTGTAATATACATCGTGTAAATCTTTGTCATAGTGTGGGATGGGATGAGATTTGCCAGTTGTTAAATATCAATAAATGTGTACAAAAAATATTTTACCTTCAAAATACATGTATTTGTTCTGTCCTGAAAAATAAAGAGGCACCATTTAATATCTCCCTTCTCTCTTTTGTTTTTGTTTCCGACTGTGACTCCTTATCCATCTCTCTCTCTCTCTCTCTCTCTCTCTCTCTCTCTCTCTCTCTCTCTTTCCTGTCCCTCTCCCTACCCCCTCTGTCTCTCTATCTTTCACCTGCTTATCCAATGATGTCAATCTCCATGCCTGTCTGCATGTATCTGTATGCCTGTACGTACATGTATACCATATGTACGTAGCCTACAGTGTATATTGTCACTATGCAGCTGTAACATACATGATGTGCGCGTATAATATGAACAGGGTAATCCCCTCCACCCTAAAATCCGCCCCCCCCTTACAAAAAAATCTCTATGGTACACCATACAAACACCATAGCAAATCTACCATAGAATACCATACAAACACCATAGCAAATCTACCATAGATCTACCATTCATTTACCATAGAACTAATTTAAATAATTGGGACAAATTTATTCATTTATTCAAATTAAGCCACACCTACATATTCTACCATTCAATTACCATACAGATACCATAGGTCTACCATTAAGCTACCATTGATCCACCATTCATCTACCATAGATTCATCATTCATCTACCATAGAGCCACCATTCATCTACCATAGAGCCACCATTCATCTACCATAGAGCCACCATTCATCTACCATAGAGCCACCATTTATCCATCATACAGCCACCATTCATCTACCATAGAGCCACCATTCATCTACCATAGAGCCACCATTCATTCACCATAGAGCCACCATTCAGCTACCATAGAGCCACCATTCATCTACCATAGAGCCACCATACATCTACCATAGAGCCACCATTCATCCACCATTCCTCTACCATAGAGCCACCATTCATCCACCATAGAGCCACCATTCATCCACCATAGAGCCACCATTCATCTACCATAGAGCCACCATTCATCTACCATAGAGCCACCATTCATCCACCATTCATCTACCATAGAGCCACCATTCATCTACCATAGAGCCACCATACATCTACCATAGAGCCACCATTCATCCACCATTCATCTACCATAGAGTCACCATTCATCTACCATAGAGCCACCATTCATCTACCATAGAGCCACCATTCATCCACCACAGAGCCACCATTCATCCACCATTCATCTACCATAGATCAACCATTCATCAAGTGATCAACCATTCACTACCATTCAAGATATGCAACAAAATGGTATGCTGAATTGTGGCATTTTGGAATGGTATACATGTATTCAGAATGGTAGTTTGGGTCTTGATCTATGATTAGCAGAATGGTGGCTGTAGTGCGTTCTATAGTACAAAGAATGGTGACTATAATACATGTACATGTGTATATTGAATTTTCGAGAAATCTGAACTTAAATGTTCACTTACAATACACAAACGACGCTTATTAAAAATGAATTGAATGAAAGCGGCAGGATGTATTTCGTTTATATCAAAAGTTGTATGCATGCTTAATTTTTTCTAAATAATCGGCAAGTTCAAAAGAAACAACTGAAATTTCATATACAGTGTGTACAAAAACATGACTTAAATGAAAGGGAAATTAGAAATATATAAACATGTACGATTAAAACTGAGGCACTGACTTGTAGCACAGGATTGCTCTAAAACATCGTATAAACATGTACAATAAAAACTCTAATGAAAGTAAAGTTCATAATTGCAAATTTGCAACACATATTACTTGGACTTGTTGTACTAAGGTGTAATATATGTACCCACATTTACATCACCCTAGTTTTTTAAACTAAAGAAATAACAATTTGAAACAGAACACACTGAAGCAAACTGGTACAGGCCAGTTGATGGTCTCGATCTGCACCATTATTGCTGTTAATGATGAGGAAGTCAGCACGTCAATGACGAGTAGCTTGTTGCCCACTTCCCTTGATTATGACCACCTAATCCTTGGTGAGAATCACCCTCTCCTGAGGACGTTTGGAGCTGAAAAAGCACACACACAATAAAAAAAAACATGATTAATAGATGTATCTTGATTTCCACAGCAATATTTATTTGTGTGCTGTACTAAATTGTGTGAGTATATGTTATTTTCTTGAAAAATATGGCATTCCACAACCTGTGATAATAGAGAACGGTTGCTAATTAGCTTAATATTCATAGTCCTGCAGGTCAATTTTCTTATTTTTTGTATTTTTTTTTTTTACATGTACGTACAGTTCACAATAAAAAAAATTGGGACGTCATGGTTATCATCACTCCAATTTGAGCAATAAAATGTCAGATCAATGGAAATGAATTCATGGTGGATCGATGCACCATGTAATATCTTGGCTCAAGATTTGAAGTTAACATGCCAAAATTTATGCAAAAATATTGCATTGCAATACATGTATTGAAATATTACCACAGATAACAATCAACATCTATGACACTTACTTATCTCTCTTGATGTGTCGTTTGTTGCCGATGGCAGCATGGAGGAACACAAACAGGCAGCACCAGTACCAGATCGCCTTCCCTCATTTGGACAAGAAGATTATGTACAGTAGCCCTGAGAACATAAAGAGAAAACAAATTATTAAAAATATGTTGAAAGTCATGAGAAGTAACTTTTAAATCAAGATAGTGCAAAATTACTATGTACATAGTTGGCTTTTTTTAAATTAAAAGTGGGCCCCGTAAAAGAAGATATAGAATGTACGTGTATTATTAATTAAACATTTTACTGGCATGCAAATGCTAGAAATACCATTTATTTTTAAGCATGAAAAACAAAATTGATAACATTTAATATCAGATAGTCTAGTTAATTGTGGTGAAAGAAGGGCTTGTTTCACATTTCATTGTACTAAGTTAGTCATGCCACATCACGTACATGTCGTTTTATTCGACTAATTGTTCCAGCATTCTTCAATTCACGACTGGGACCAAAATTAATGATCATCAACTGGCCAAGTGTCCATGCATGCTTACTGCTTTGGTAATTTTCAGTCAGATTTCATTCTCTATAACATTTGAATTGCCCTCAATATGTTGCAACATAATTATAATTCACCAAAGTTTCAAAGATATCATCACCTTAAATCGATTGCCTAAGAGCACTTTAATTTAGTAGCTTTAAATTATGATTTATCTTTGACACAGCATTAACTATGGAAAGTGAGTTATTACGTGTACTAAATTACAAACCTGTGTTCCTCCAGGGCATGGAATATTCCATGATCCCCACTGCTGTAGACATTCCAGATAGTACATGTGTGTTGTACCAGCATGCTGTACATGTATTTATCTTTGTAGTGGCTACCCTCCCTCCATGTACAAATCTGAAGAAATTAAAAAGGGAATAAAATCACATCAGTATTCTGGACAGCATAATTTAACATATCAGCAATGAGCTATTTAAATGAACACATCACATATGTGATGGCTTTCCATTTTGAAGAAAGATGGTCAGGGTAAATCTTAGTTCTTGCCTATCATCTGTAACGAGGTAAATCGTAGATTCCGCCACCATCAGTTAGCAGCCGTTGTTCACAGCGTACTCCTTACTCCTAGCCCTATGAGGAAATCCACGCTGTATAGCGTGGGGGTATATATGCTACGTCGAGCGTTTTAAAATCACATCATTTTGGCTTGCAAAGCCGTTTGGGAAAATGGCTGCATAATAGAAATCACAAAAATCTTCTGCCTTACCAAGTTAGTATAATCCTTAAGCCAGCTGGCATTTTTGTGTCAAAATCAGCAATTTAGACAGGTAGGGTATATTTTTGCATAATTTTGCTGGCTTCAAAAAATTTGCTTCTGTTATGGATATGCAGGCGCTCGTACATTTTGAATGAGGCTTGATATTGATACCAACAAGGCTTAGTATCGATGATGACACGTACTGTTTTGAAACCAGCAAAAGTTAGACTCTGTGAAAATTACATACCCGTCTATAACTGTGGCACAGAAAGCAACCTTTCAGTTACCTGTTACGCTGGCTAAAAGATACTTGGTAAGACTTAAGAGTATTTTTGTGATTTTTACCGAGCCATTTTCCAAATGTTTACCAAACCAAAATGTGTGCAATAGATTAGAGTTTCGAGTTACGTACAGAATTGCCAAAATCAACAACTAATCATATCACTGCTAGTGCTAAGCTCGACTCTCTTGCTCCAAAGCCAGCTCATGTTTGAGCGGGCTGGTCGCAGTTAAACCTAGCTTACTCCATGCATATACATGTAGGCACCTATGAGCAACAATCATGCTCACCAACAAAGTAAACGTAGAATAGATCTACATGTAATTAATTGGCACAAACAAGACTTGACAAGACTGTGGTCAGCACCCCGTCCCCTTACTGCGACCAGCCCGCTCACGCTGCGACCAGCCCGCTGCGCGGGAGCAGTCCCGGGGCTACCCGTCCCCAAAACTTGAGTCAAGACAATGATTTTTATCCTACACAGTAGGATCTAGAGTAACTAACTTGACTAGAATAGCACTTTAGAATATCACGGAAGAGAGGAATAATTAAAACAGTCGACAGGATAACTCTTGTACACGTACAATACTAACACCATTGTTAGTACATGGGGACAGCTATATGGGCTAGCTACATGTAGCTTGCAGAGCTGTTTGTCAGCTAGTGTGTGACTCTACTCTAGTGACAATAATTATGTAAGAAACATGTACTATATTCAACTTCACAATAATCCTACTGTAGTAAATACCATAAGGCCTTACCTGATGTTGATTGGCAGGAGATGACAGAGATGATGATGGTATATTTTGCCCCTCTAACCGCCAGACACATTCTGATCCTGTTTTCAAAATTTGTAACCTGCATAGGCCAGCCGGCCAGCTAGGGCTCCTATTGGTTGCCAAAAATAGCCCAATCCTAGGCCCAGCTGCATTGCACTCTGCATGCAAGGTGTATGTATGAAAAACCCATATCCTACATGTATACACACCACACACACACACACACACACACACACACACACACGTGTCAACAAGTCTTTTGTGCAGACCTGAATGGGTTTCATGACATAACCATGCAGTGAAAATCATTCTTTACATTATAACACATGCCAGGTAGCATAGTATTTCCCAAAGGGTCTATATGATTTTGTTTAATCTCAATTGTGTGCACCTCACAGCCTACAGTACTGAGGCTAAATTGCTGCCAACTTGAGGATCACACAGTCTATTAAAAATTATGTCTGGTAACAGAGACTATGCCCCAATCCCATCCTTGCCACAGAACTAGAAAGCCTATGTTTCAGTTCGTTGATCCTCGCTCCTCATTCAGAGGAACTATGATGTCATAGTCTAGGGCATAGTCTGTGTTACCAGGCATAGTTGTTAGTTGACTGGGTAGCGCTGTCACCTCACACCCTCGTACCTAAGCTACAATGTACCTGTAGCAACAATTATGTATACCACGAAATATAACATTTACATGACACATTATAAAATTCTCTTATGCGTATTTGTCTTGCCTATTAACATAAAATAATCATCCTTTTCTTAATTTGAGCTTATAAATCAAATGTTGGTTATTCTTTTTAATTCTATATTCGCATACTATGATTATATTGGTACTGACTTTTGACTATGGTGAAAAATATATGTTGCTTTTGTTTTGTTAAATAAGATTGAAATCTTCTGAACTTAATCTTAAACTTAAGCAGTAATTTATATGAAGCAGGAAAAAAAGTTTTAATAACATATACAAAAAATAGCCTGGCAATGTGAGAGGAAGTAGGAAAAATAGTATAAAAATAAACAAAAACTTTTGAAGTTTCTGAAAAAGTTAAAAAAATAGCCTGGCAATGTCAGACGAAGTAGAAAAAATAGTATAATAATACATAGAAACTTTTGAAGTTTCTGTAAAATAGTTTCAAAATAGCCTCACACGAAAGGAAAGTTTGAAAAATAGAAAAAAAAAATCGCCCACTATTTGAAAATAGTATAAAAATAGTCTATTTTTATCCTATTTTTTTTTAGAAGAAATAGTTTTAAAATAGTCAACTTTTGGCAAAAATAGTCAAAAAATAGGCGAAAAATATATTTTCTCACTCAAAAAAGCTACTAGGGCATCCACCATGGAGCTACCATTGAAATCTCTTCCACCACAGGTACACCATTCAACAGAAATATCATAGAAATGTATTCTACCATATAGCATACCATAGAAATATCATACACCATATAGCCATCATAGAGCTACCATAGATCTACCATTCACTTGAGAGCCACCATTGAATCACTAACCACCATTCAGATACCATAAAGGCATCATCCACCATGGAGCTACCATTGAAATCTCTTCCACCACAGGTATACCATTCAACAGAAATATCATAGAAATGTATTCTACCATATAGCATACCATAGAAATATCATACACCATATAGCCATCATAGAGCTACCATAGATCTACCATTCACTTGAGAGCCACCATTGAATCACTAACCACCATTCAGATACCATAAAGGCATCATCCACCATGGAGCTACCATTGAAATCTCTTCCACCACAGGTAAACCATTCAACAGAAATATCATAGAAATGTATTCTACCATATAGCATACCATAGAAATATCATACACCATACAGCCATCATAGAGCTACCATAGATCTACCATTCACTTGAGAGCCACCATTGAATCACTAACCACCATTCAGATACCATAAAGGCATCATCCACCATGGAGCTACCATTGAAATCTCTTCCACCACAGGTATACCATTCAACAGAAATATCATAGAAATGTATTCTACCATATAGCATACCATAGAAATATCATACACCATACAGCCATCATAGAGCTACCATAGATCTACCATTCACTTTAGAGCCACCATAGAGTCACTCACTACCATTAAGATACCATACAGGCATCATCCACCATAAACCTACCACTGAAATATCCTTCACCATATGGATACCATTCAACAGAAATACCATAGAAAAACAGTCTACCATATAATATATCATAGAAATACCATACACCATAGGACGGCATCAATGATATACTATTGACCATAGAACTCCACCATTCAGCTATTGTGTGGTATACCATAGAAATATATTCTACCATATAATATATCATAGAAATACCATTCACCATAGAGCCGTACCATAGGAATACCATATATTTTTTTTGTAAGGGCCCCCCCCCCCCCCAACAATACTTACTTATACCATTTTATATCCCCCTTCTCTCATTCGTTTTTGTATACCACTGTGACTCCTTATCCATCTCTCTCTCTCTCTCTCTCTCTCTCTCTCTTTCCCTCTCTCTCTATCTGTTCCCCTCTCTGTGGGGAAGGTGGGGAAGGGGGTTAATTGCTCGAGAGGTAATTGTCTGGGGGTAGTTGTCCTAGGGGGTAATTGTCCTGGGGGTAGTCGTCGGGGTGGGGGGGGGGGGGGGGGTAATTGTCCTGGGGGTAGTTGTCCAGGGGGTAGTAGTCCGGGGGAATTTGTCAGGGGGGTTGTCCAGGGGTAGTTGTCCTAGAATCGATTTACCCCTTTGCTCCTCTGTCTGTTTCTTTATACAGAGGAGAGGGCAGGCAGAGGAGAAGGCTTAGTTTTTATTGACAGGTCTTATACGTAGTTTCTTCTAGACTCAGTTACTTCGTGCACTCTGGAACAGCCTTGAACTAAAAGCCTAATATCGTTATCCAGGGAGGTGGGAGTCTCAACAACTCCCACTTACCTGGTATCGTATCGTACACATGTATGTTAGTACGATACGCAGCACAGGTCTGCTCGAGCTCGACCATCTAGCATCTCGACCTGATTGATGAGCGAAAATGGGTGTTTTGCGTTGGGGGATCTGCTCTGCGGGGAAAATCTCTCAGGATTTTTCTTATGCTGTGTCATCGCTCGAGGGACATAAGGTCCAGGCAGTCGCTGCAAGGTCCAAGCAAGATGCCAGTGATTTAGCAGCCAAAGTGGGAGCAGAAACAGTTTACGAGGGGTACGAGCCGCTGACCACTGACCCTAACATAGGTACGTTTCGCCGCCGCTGCACCCCGGTCGCGCTAACGAGCAGTGCGCTGCAGTGAGTGATTTGTGTAGATTTCTGTAGAAAGATGTCATTGAATGGCAACACGCACGCAATATAGCTCAGTCTTATATCTAAATTTTGCTATGCCTTTGAGAATAAGGTGTTACAAGAATTTTATTTTTGTTACGCTGTCTGTCAGTCTTTGAAAGAAATCTTTGTTTCGCTGCCTACACGATAGAGAATAGAGATATGACGCATGATAACAAACTTGGGCCAACTTATAGATTTTTAACAGCCAATGAGCTCTTAATTCTTATCGCACCTGTTGCCATGGTACCATCGATGGTATATTACAATGATTGAAAACCTATATATGCAACAGGTCCCAGAAGTGACTGACAAGTAAGTCGAGCTGGCCTCCCCACAAAACTCTATACTAACTAGTAAATTGCAGCTTTCTTGATGTATTAAAATCCTGTATGCTAGATCGAGATTGCCCTTGATTTATACACTACAGCTCAAAGGAATTGGCATAGGGAAAAAGAAGGAGCCAAAGTTTTAAACCGCGATTTATTTTGTCCCGTTCAGCATGAATCACGATGCTTAAAGGCTAAATTGAAAATGTTTCATGCTGAACTGGACAAAATATAACACGGTTTAAAACTGTGGCTCCTTCCCTTTCTTCCCTTTCCCTTAATTTTTCCCTATGCCAATTACTTTGAGCTGTTGTGTACTTTGTAGTCAGTGTAATCTGTACATTGGACTGTTCTGTAATATCATTTTTGTTTGTATAGGCCTATATGTGAAAAATAAACTGAACTGAAACTGAACTGGGCCCTGTATCACAAAGGGTGAGTTTCCATCTATCTATAGATAGCAACTTTGAAATCGATTGTAAAGTTGCTATCTAAAGCAACTTGCTGTATCACAAATCATCACTGTTATCTGTTGCAAGCCCTAGTCCATGCATGATTGGGCAATCAATCTTATAGTTCGGATAGATTCACACAAGCTACTATCGATATCAATTGCAAGTTACAATCGATATTGATCGTAGGTTCTTTGCGACACAGATTTACGATCGATAGATTGGTCGTACGATTGATCTCTCGATCGTACGATCAATTGTAACTCTTTTAAACTATTAAAGGGCATATACTGTACTGGGAAGGCAAAAAAGTCTTCCAAAGGTAATTGTTAGCAATCTTCTTGGCAATGGTCTTAAATTCATGTATTGTCCATTTTAGAAGCTTGCTGAAAGTTATTTGCCCTCAAATGATCCACATTTGGAGTAATTAATGATAAATGATTAAATCCTCAAAATATTTGGGCCAAGCATTTTGAGGATTTGTGATTTAATCACTACTACTAAA
Organism: Arbacia lixula; assembly: GCA_963669155.1. NCBI lineage: Eukaryota > Metazoa > Echinodermata > Echinoidea > Arbacioida > Arbaciidae > Arbacia > Arbacia lixula. The sequence goes on from OZ022580.1 coordinate 5,342,387, forward strand.
AATGTAGATCATTTGAGGGCAAATAACTTTCAGCAAGCTTCTAAAATGGACAATACATGAATTTAAGACCATTGGCAAGAAGATTGCTAACAATTACCTTTTGAAGGCATTTTTGCCTTCCCAGTACAGAATATGCCCTTTAATATCATTATTCTGCAGACATAGTGTACGTTGGGTCCTTGAATACGCAACACTTCCCATTGTGTAAGCTGTTCTTGGAGGCCAAGAAGCATGTGCTATGTGAGAAGCCCCTGGGACTGCACGCTGCAGAGGTCAGTGCCCTCATTGACATTGCCAGGAACAACAACTGCTTCTTCATGGAGGTAAGAACACACCCTCAGCTTTATGGTACTGATAATAATGTAGTAGGAACACACCCTCAGCTTTATTGTACTGATAATAATGTAGTAGGAATACATCCTCACCTTTATGGTACTGATATTAGTGTAGTAGGAACACACCCTTAGCTGGATGGTTCTGATATTAGTGTAGTCGGAACACATCCTCAGCTTTATAGTACTGATGTTAGTGTAGTAGGAACACACCCTTAGCTGGATGGTACTGATAATAATGTAGTAGGAATACACCCTCAGCTTTATGGTACTGATAATAATGTAGTAGGAACACATCCTCAGCTTTATGGTACTGATAATAATGTAGTAGGAACACACCCTCAGCTTTATGGTACTGATAATAATGTCATAGGAACACACCCTCAGCTTTATGGTACTGATAATAATGTCGTAGGAATACATCCTCAGCTTTATGGTACTGATGTTAGTGTAGTAGGAATGCACCCTCAGCTTGATGGTACTGATCAACAGTACCATGCGATAGAGTGTAGTTGGAACGCACCCTCAGCTTTGATGGTTCTGATCAATAGTTCCATGTGATAGAGTGTAGTTAGAACACACCGTCAGCTTGATGGTACTGATAAACAGTACCATGTGATAGAGCGTAGTTAGAACACACCCTCAGCTTGATGGTAGGCTACTGATCAACAGTACCATGTGATAGAGTGTAGTTGGAACGCACTCTCAGCTTAATGGTAGTTTGGTACTCATCAACAGTACCAAGTGATAGAGTGTAGTTGGATTGGGAAGCACTCGTTATTTTGAGGGTTCGCTACTCCGAATGTTACGCGACAAATACTCAGATTAATGAACCCTTATTTGTTTTCGGACTAACGAGCATAGAGGTATAGGCAATTTACACTACAGCTCAAAGGAATTGGCATAGGGAAAGGGAAAGGGAAAAAAGGGGAGGACCCGCAGTTTTAAACCGCGGTTTATTTTGTCCAGTTCAGCATGAAACATAATGCTTTTTAGGCTAAAGCATCATGTTTCATGCTGAACTGGACAAAATATACCGCGGTTTCAAATTGCTGCTCCTTCCCATTCTTCCCATTCCCTTTCCCTAAGCCAATTCCTTTGAGCTGTAGTGTACATGTCTCGAAATTACGAACCTTCGGAATAACGAACCTTCAGAATAAACGAACCTTTGGAATATTGAACTGTAACCATTGGATAGAACACACATACTCAGCTTGATGTTTCTGATCAACAGTACCATTTAATAGAGTGTCAGTGTTCAAACATGTAAAGATAGTGAAGCCCCTTTTCAGGTCAAAACAAATTAAATTGTGTAAATAGCACGGAAAATGGAACAAAGTACTGAATTTTCCCCATTGTATTGTATTAGAATTACATTGATTGTTTGATTTTAGAGCATCTGTAGCCTTGAGATCTGAAAGCCTGTTCACACACACGATTTTTCATCACGAAAGGATCATTATTAGCGAATCATGACTAACGGATCACAACTGTCCACACAGTCCTTTTTTTAATGTCTCCCTTAATCATGATTGAAGAATCGGCAGCTGACTGAACGTAGGGAGTGCGCACTTTCACGGTTGGTGATCCGTATTTTATGACCTTCTGTTCAAATAATGCATGTAAACAACACCTGATTAATAGTCTTTACCTCAGGCTTTTAGCAGTTTGTGTTGAAATATCTGCTTGATTGATTAATCTGTTTATTAAATTATAAAACGCATTCTGAAAAAAATTGTTCTATAGTAGGAATCATCTCCAAAGTTTGGTAATTAGGATTTTACACATGCATAATAACCACATAGATACTTTAACAAAGACTAACACTTTTTTCGTAGTACGAAAAAAGTCGGTTTGAAATTTAACGGCTGAAATTTTTACAAATACAGAAAGCTTCAACATGCTATATTCATAGAAATGGTCTTGAATCACACTTTCTTCAAGCTTCAAGCTTGCAAAAGGGACGGATAATCTTTAAGGACTTCAAAAAAAAACTGTGTGTGAACACCTAGTGAGACGGCAACATTCATTGATTGATTCAATGATGAATACAGTACCATTATTTGTATCATATAACAATTTCATGTTCAATTGCAATTTATTTTTCTCTTCCTCTTCTTCTCAGGGCATATGGAGCCGTTTTTTCCCTTCATATGAAAAGATTCGGAGCATCTTAGCTAATGGGGAGATTGGGGATGTGAAATTCATCACAGGCGATTTCTGCTTGGATATAAAATGTGTCCCAAGGCTTCAGAATAAAGGTGCTTGTGCGATCATCTATCAGGCATATCATTAATTATCTGTTGTTTGCTCCCAAGAGGTTTGTACACATATGTATGTTTGTTTGTCTTGATTGCAACCATTGACAGCAATGCAATCAGCTCCATATGTCTGTAAACATTGATTGTGATTACTGATTAAGATTAATTACAATTAAATACAATCAGCTATATATGTCTGTACACATTGGTTTTCCATTAAATGCAATCCAATATCAAGTTCAATTTGAGATGCGTCTTATTTTAATTATTTTTTTAAGTGTCAAAAGTGCTTTTTTAACACCAAATATGCTTCACTCTGTGATTGCACATTTTAGATACTGGTGGAGGTGGCTTGTATGATTTGGGAATCTATCTGGTTCAGCTGGCTACGATGGTGTTTGGTCCGAACCCAGTTTCAGTCAAAGGAACAGGGAGTCTCATGGAGACAGGTAAGTGTACAGCACCAACAATTACCCATACTATCCAATCCTGGGTTTTAGAAGTCCTCTAAATCATGATGCAATAGTCTCTGTGTTCTGTTCTCTCCCTAACATGCTACTAGATGTGGATGAGATTCAATGCAATAGTGTCTGTGTTCCGTTCTCTCACTTACGATGCAGATGAGCACTAGATGTCTATACATCTCACCATCAGTCACATCAGACACTGCATCTCCTCTGCCTACAATGGTGCGATTGACAATTGATGCAATATTCTCTGTATTTTGGTTCTCTCCCTAATGTGCTGCTTGGAATGGATGAGATTTAATGTAATAGTCTCTATATTTCTGTTCTCCCCATAATGTACTATTAGGTGTGGATGAGATTTGATGTACTAGTCACTGTGTTTCTGTTATCTGCCTATTGTGCTGCTAAGTGTGAATTAGATTTGATGCAATAGTCTATGCATTCTGTTCTCCCCCTAACATGCTGCTAGGCATGGATGAGATTTGAGGTACTAGCCACTGTACTTCTATTCTCTACCTATCGTACTGCTAGGTGTAAATGATAATTTATATAATAGTCTGTATTTCTTTTCCTTATTTCATTTGTTGCTTATTTTGGATGTGATTTGTTGGAATAGTCTCTGTATTCCTGTTTTCTTCCTAACGTGCTACTAGGTTAAGATGTGATTGATGCGATAGCGTCTGTGTTTTTACTTGCTTCCCAATGTGCTACTAGGTTTAGATGTGATTTGATACGATAGTCTCTGAATTCCTGTTCTCTTCCTAATGTACTACTACGTTCAGATGTGATTGATGTGAAAGCCTCTGTGTTTCTACTCTCTTCCTAATGTTCTACTAGGTTTAGATGTGATTTGATGCGATAGTCTCTGTACTTCTGTTCTCTACCTATTGTGCTGCTAAGTGAATGAGAAATGATGCAATATAGTCTCTGTATTTCTATTCCTCCCCTGAGATGCTACTAGGTTTAGATGTGACTTGATGCAGTAGTCTATGCATTTTTACTCTCTTCCTATTAAATGTGCTACCAGGTTTAGATGGGCTTTGTTGTGATAGCCTCTGTATTTCTCCACTCTCCCTAATGTGCTACTAGCTTTGGAAGCGATTGGATGCAAGAATCTCTGTATTTCTGCTCTCCTTCTAACGTGCTGCTAGGTTTGGATGTGATTTGATGCGATAGTCTCTATATTTCTGTTCTCCCCATGAAACTGGCAGTGAACGGATGTGACCTGATGCGATAGTCTCTATATTTCTGTTCTCTCCCTGAAACTCTGCCAGTGAATGGATGTGATTTGATGCGATAGTCTCTATATTTCTGTTCTCCCTGTGAAACTGGCAGTGAATGGATGTGATTTGATGCAATAGTCTATGTATTTCTCTTCTCTCCCTCACATGTACAAGGTGTGGATGAGATTTGTTGCATGACCCTGGAGTATCCTGGGAAGAAGTTTGCCAGCATGGTCACGGCCATTACAGCCTTCAGCAGCAATGAAGCGCTAATTGTGGGGTCGAAAGGGAGAATTAAGGTACATGTACATGTATATTAACTACCCCCTCATTACTAGGGCCCCATTGCATAAAACTTGGTGCTAACTTTGCGACCAGTGGCAACTTCTGTGGAAACCTTGAATTTAATTGGCTTTTCAGCGATTTTATCATCGTAGTTACTTTTGGTGTTAGAGTTACCATTAATTGTATTAAGTTTTGTGCAATGGGACCCTGGGCTGTGTTGCATAATTATAGGTTTTCAATTATTGTAACCTACCATCAATGGTAACTACCATGGAAACATGTGCATGAGAGCTCATTGGTTGTTGAATTGAATTGAATGAATTCACCACGGCTGTAGTTGAGGCTTAGCGTTAGGATCCGGGTAGAATAGGGTAAGAGAAGGGCAAGACGCAATGCAGCATATATGTGATTCTGTTGTGATTTTGTGGCCTGATTGATGAGAAACACGACATGACATGAGCATGCGCTACAACTCTGAACTCCACTCAAAATACTTTCTTTTTATTTTTAGCTGACAAGCTTTTTCCACATGACCACTAGGATTGAGGTGCAGCGGGGAGCTCCTTCGCCAGATCTGTGTGAGACAGAAGTCTTTGACTTCCCTCTACCCGACTCCAGCCATCCATTCAACTATGGTAACTCCGTTGGGCTGCAGTACGAGGCAGCCGCTGTCAAGCACGCCATCGACGAAGGTGAGAAGGACAGTCACATGCTCATAATTTTCATGCCTCTGTACAGTTGTAAAGTGGCCGGGCATATTATGTTTTGATGTTGTCTGTCCATTCGGCAATTTATGCTGCCTTCCAGAAACTATTTATGCCAACCAAACATGGTACCAAGATAGATCAGAACAACCAAAAGTGGTACATGTACAGGGATGAATGACTACAAAGGCTATTGAGATAAGAGCTTATATTCCTCAGAGTTCAAAGGTGAATGAACTTTGGCATTAAGTAGGAATTTGATAGTGTAATTTTTCTAAGCAAAAACTATTGATTCAAACCTGATGAAACTAACATAAATAAGTGCATGGCCCTAGTTACTGTATACGCCATATATATGAAATTAGTCTCACAAAATATATGGCGTATGCAGTATTAGATTCTTTTCCGCCTGCTTTATTCATTGAAATTATGTCTTTGTTTACTACAGTGAAGCTTGAGATAGAGTGCGCAGCAGACTGCAATCGATAACACTTTGTAAAAGAACGTAGATTTCTGCACAAAATTAATCCATTTTTATCATTTAGTAATTTTGTGTCACCATTTGTAATGATTTCTGAAAATAAAATGAAGAAAAGGTATAGATCACTAAATATTCATGTTGGCAATGCGGTGAATTAGTGTTGCAATCATGCTTTCATTTCCTCCTTAATTTGTCACACTTTTTGCTCTGAATTGTAATTTCTGGACATTCATGTTTTATGATAAAACTCTGCTTCATAGAAAGTAGTGTTGCCAATTTGAAAGCCAAGAAAGATCACTGTTGCCCTGAAAGTCGTGGTCATTAATGCGCTAGTAATACCAGAACCAAACCCCGTCTTTATAAATAGGAAAGATGACGCATCCTGTCGTGCCACCTGTGTGTTAATGAGGATGATGAGGTCAAAAGTCATCTGGGGGTCAAAAGGTCGAATTTTAAACATGTCCTCATTTTTTTATTTGTAAATTATGAATTTTGCTTAAAGTTTGAACAAATTATTTTCAAATCTTAACCTGCCGCTGTCGCACTTTTGCAACTAAAGGGTAGCGTGCCGCTGTCGCAAATATGCGGCCAAACTGTAATAGAGAAAACGTCCGACACAGAGGGATTTTACCCCCGGCAAGTTAAGAGATAATAGGTATTGTCATATGATTCCTACAAAGGTTTCATCAAAGCCATCTTGAGGTCAAAGTCGTATTGCATGTTTGATTGATTGCGAAATCAGGCGAGACTCGTGGTTCGCAAACCACCTTGTTTATGTTTAGTGATGTCATATTTCAATCATGTAAATCTTGTGTACATATTTAATGATTTTTTAGATAAAATATGTCAACATGTATGCATTTTCAAAAAGGAGTAATATTATTGTGTTTATCAGGAAAGACGGAGCATCCTGTCATGCCGTGGGCTGAGAGTCTGGCCATCTGTAAGATTCTGGACAAGCTTCGTCATGATTTGGGATACTACAGACTAGAGGAAGAGCGATCAGAGCCTGATGCATGATGGGACCTTCTATGGTAGCCTGTAATCATCAATTAAAGGGAAAGTTCATCCTGAAGTTCAGCTGGTTTGGATAAAAGCAGACGCATGAAAGAAACATGTTACATGGTAGTGAAATTTTGACAAAAATCCATCACATCATATGGGAGAGCACCTCACATATGATGTCACAAAATAAAAATATTAAAAGATCATAACATCATTTGACGGATTTTCATTAAAACCTTCTCTAATATGTTTATTTTATGTATCTGATTTTATTGAAACCAACTTACCCTCTGCATGGACTTTCCCTTGAAATTGTATCTACCACCAAAAAACAAGTTCAAGAACAACACTGCTGTTCGGCAAGCAGTAGATGCAAGTTCAAATCCTTCATGGTCCTATTGTTCTTTGCTTATTTTCTAACAGATAAATTAATTAATCATAATGCATGTATTTACAATGGAGAATAATGGCAAAATAAAGGTTTTTCTCTTAAAAAAAACCATTCAATTCTTTGGAAAAAGACCAAATGTTACATAAATTTAGGTAGGTATACACAACAACTTTACCTATGCAAATTATTATTGAAAATATGTAATTGTTTTTCTGAGGTGGGATCCAAGAGAAAGCAGAGCTTGTAAATATTGAATCATGGATATATTTAGGAAGTATGTGGGGAAAGGGTATATTTTTTTACTGTATGATTTTACATTAAATTTTAAGCGATCAAGTCTACTTATGTAGACCTCTACATATTGCTATGTCTACAATGTGGATTAGCAGTTTAGCTAATTTATATAAATTTGCATGTGAAAGTTTAATCTACATAATCCTGAAATACATAAATATTTCATGTTTTCAGTATTAATCATCATTTACATGTTTTTGTCTTTACATTTTGAAAATGGTGTTTTTTGTTTGATGTGAATGTTATCAATTAATATAAGTTTTTAACATCCATTCATTGTTTTCTGAAATACAATGACTCAATCTGTAAGCTTTGATTGCCAAATTCATATATATTTCACTGTATACCTCACTGTACTGGTTTATTAGCATATCTACCCGTCATATGTTTGTTATTCATAAAATGTAGTATTTACTACTTTTCATATGTCATGGGTATATTATACAGTATTGTATGATATGGCGTTTATGCACGAATGAGTGAATAAATAAATATGACTGGTAAATCAACCATAATTAAAACACATTTCAAAATGTTCTAAGACTTCCTAGCCAGGCTGGCTTCTTGGCCACATACCATTTTGTACTCCATGATCAAGTGTTGCCTTATTTGAATCTGCAATGGATGCTCCAGAAGCACAAAAATGACCCTTTTCCCCCAAGGTGTGCCTATTCAAAAATTGTAGATGGACTCCTATCTAATAAACAGATTCAGGATCTCTTGCATAGATATGTGCCTTTAGGGAGGTCATGTACTTGTGAAGTACTATAGACCGTTCCAAGGTGGAGTATTAAAACTATGTCCTGACTCTCAACCATTTAGGGAATATGATTCTTTACATGAGGCTAATATGTTCCCGTTTTGATAGAACATAGAACATAGTATAATTACTAAGTACTAATTACTAATTGCAATTGTATGATAAGATAGGTAATTCAGTTATATGGTATAAAACGTGTGTGAAATGTAATATTAAATTGATTGGTGTATGATATTACGATACGTGGTAAATGGAATATGGTGACGTGCCTGATACAAGATATTATATTTTGGGGGGATTATACCCCACGGAAATACCTGGTACAGTTTGCATATCTACATCTTTATTGAGGCGTATGAGCTTTGTGGGATGAGGAAGGTTTACGTGTCTCCGCAAAGCAAAGACATAGATTAAAGACAGGGTGACCCATTAGTATGAGTCATGAAACTCGGCAGGAATCGATAGTATACCCCAGCGATAATTTGTATGAAATCTCATAGTCCTATAGCTTCGCGAACATTTTCAAGAAAAGTGAATAACTACATGTATCCATATTTACGTTTGAAACGCACTGACCATAGTCTACCGTCATAATCGTATTGTCCCTGTCAGCGAGTGATGCGGGAATTGCTCTCATTGAACGCATGCACTATGGAGCGGACCGATGTGAACCACATCGCACGGCGGTCTCTAGGCTATAAGTTTCAGACGACCCGCCTAAGACCTCCAAACCTGGTAATGGCTATGATTTCGCTAAAAGTCAGTTTCCATTTCTATTATTTGAGGGGGGGGGGGGGGGGTCTGATACAGTATCCCCTTTGATTTGCCGTGGTTTTTACATAATTCTATTTGTTTGACCTGCAAAAGGGACACCCTGTCTTTAAGGTCAGTCTGTGCAAGATTCCTGCTCAAAAAAGAAGTAAAGGGAGTCGGAGGCTTAAGAGAAAGTGAGATTGGGAGATGCATGAGATTAGGAGGGGCTAGGGGGGGGGGGGTGAAAGGGTGTGAGTAGAGAAAGGAAGAGGAAGGCCCAACTGAGGTTGCGGTGGAAATGGGGGGGGGGGGGCAATGGGAAAGTGTGCAAAGGAAAGGAAGAGGAGGGTGGGGTGATAGGGCGCGAGAGAAAGGGAGATGAAGAGACGATTCTGGGTGGGGTGGGATGGAAGGAGGAGGGCAGGAGAAAGAAACGATGGGAATCTGAGTGACATAAAGGGAGAGGGAACACTAGGTGAGAGGAGGTGGCGGATGGTAGAGAGAGAGGGGGAGAAAGAGTAGGAGAGAGAGACGAAAAGAGAGGGGGAGAGAGAGAGAGAAAGTGTGTGTGGGGGGGGGGGGATTCGAGGAATAGCCGGAAAGAGTAATGAACGAGAGAGCGAGTGATCGAAGGAATTGAATCAGACACAACTAAGTCAAATAAGCGAAAAATTAAGAGAATAATTACGTTCCCGGCACACGATCTCACGAATGATATTTCCGAGCATTACTATATAGAACTATAGAGTTAGATAGAATGGAAAGAAGCTCATTTACAAACCAAAGTAGGAAAGGGGATAGGAACAATGAATTAAAAGGAAAGAGAGGAGATGGAAAGGATGAACTAAAATTGCGAATGAAAATGAAGAGATATAGAAGGGTCCCGGGGAGAAAAGGCTAAGATGATTTGTCATAGTCCTGATGGTGGCCATGTTTGATACTTCGTGAGCACGTAGGTTCAATTTAAAAGAAAAAAAAACGATCAGGTATCCGGACACGTTTTTGTTTGATACAATGTATTTGTCGAGTAAATGTTTAACTCTCTAAGTGGCAAAAGTACCTCTTCAAATTTGCGTGTGAAACACTGTGTATCCGCTACCTAAGACACGTCCCATTTTGAGAAAGAAATAAACTAAAAACACTTATGAACATGGTCTTTTGTTACGTGGGCAATATTTAAAAGGGAACCTTTGAAATTTTGTACGCATAATGTACGACCAAGTTCCCAGTGAAACTTGCTCATGTACAAGACGGAGATTGGAGATGGGGAGGGGCGCAGACCTGTTGAAAAGACAACAGGGATAACGATAAACACAATAATCAGTAGTAACGTTGTGTGTCGCCCCCCCCCAAAAAAAAAAAAAATAATTAGATAAAGAAAAATAATATGAAATAAATTATATGAAATAAAAACA